>JAHRHZ010000217.1:13342118-13438147 GCA_024137785.1 Ginglymostoma cirratum
TCAGCTTTCCTGCTCCTCTGATGCTGCTTGGCCTGCTGTGTTCATCCAGCTCTACACCTTGTTATCGCAGGTTCTCCAGCATCTGCAGTTCCTACTGTCACATCATCTGGGCAGAGTACTTGACTATTCAAAAGTAGAATGGAACAGCTTTGCAAATACGAACAATGAAATGAGCTTACAATGGCTAGTTCAGCATACCATTAGGATTTTACTAGTTTTGGAATGGACTCACACTGCATGGGAAGACTAAATATGCTGAGGTAGTGACCTCCCAATGGGTTGCATGATGGGGTGTGAGGAGGAGGCAGGGGGCCGGGAGGTGGTCTTCCTTTCCAGGAGCTCCCTGTCCCAAGGAAGGGCCTCCTGGTGTCAATGGTTGTCCCATGACATTGTCAATGGAAGGTTCACTCTTCAGAAAACAGGGTCTTGCCCTGCTAGTCCTGGAAGATTACTGACCAAGACTTTATGGGTGCCTTTACCTCTTAACTGGTCATCACTGGTAAAATTCCCTCTTCAGCCTTACCATTCTACTGACGAGGCTCAGGACTGGCATTTTAGTTTCTGGCTAAAAGCATCGAATCCTAATGAGCAACAAAGAGATAACTGCAGCTAAGAATGCCTAAGGAGCATCAAAATAAGGAGTAATGTCACAGTGAAATCAGACCACATGTAACTGGAGCCCGAGTCTGTAGGGTTCCAGGATATGTCCTCTTTGCTACCCTTTTCATACAACTACATTTCGAAAGCTTGTTAATGTTCACTCACACAAGTGTCGAGTGGCAATCATATGGATAACTCAGTTGTTTTAACTCACCTGTGGGTCACTGTGAATGATAAGATGTCAATACTAACCATCTGCTACCATTGTGGCAATGCCGTCTGAATGCAGGGTGGTGAACACAGTGCTAGTCATCCTGAAGCTGATGTTTAAGAGGTGGTATACAAATGACAGACGCATTGATGTTTGAAGCTGTGTGAACACATACCTCGTCTGTGAGATAACAAGGTGTGAAACTGGATGAACACAGGCCAAGCAGCATCATAGGAGCAGGAAAGCTTGACGTTTCAGGCCTAGACCCTTCTTCAGAAATGGGGGAGGGAAAGGGGATTCTGAAATAAATAGGGAGAGAGGGGGAGGCGGATAAAAGATGGATAGAGGAGAAGATAGGTGGAGAGGAGACAGACAGGTCAAAGAGGCGGGGATGGAGCCAGTAAAGGTGAGTGTAGGTGGGGAGTTAGGGAGGGGATAGGTCAGTCCAGGGAGGACGGACAGGTCAAGGGGGGCGGGATGAGGTTAGTAGGTAGGAGATGGGGGTGGGGCTTGAGGTGGGAGGAGGGGATAGGTGGGAGAAAGGACATGTTAGGGAGGTGGGGACAAGCTGGGCTGGTTTTGGGATGTGGTAGGGGTGGGGAGATTTTGAAGCATGTGAAGTCCACATTGATACCATTGGGTTGCAGGGTTCCCAAGCAGAATATGAGATGCTGTTCCTGCAACCTTCGGGTGGCATCGTTGTGGCACTGCAGGAGGCCCAGGATGGACATGTCATCTGAGGAATGGGAGGGGGAGTTGAAATGGTTCGCGACTGGGAGGTGCAGTTGTTTAGTGCAAACCGAGCATAGGTGTTCTGCAAAGCGGTCCCCAAGCCTCCGCTTGGTTTCCCTGATGTAGAGGAGGCCACAAGGGGAACAGCAGATACAGTATACCACATTAGCAGATATGCAGGTGAAGTTCTGCTTGATGTAGCTTCAAAACCTCCCCTCCCCCTACCACATCCCAAAACCAGCCCAGCTTGTCCCTGCCTCCCTAACCTGTCCTTCCTCCCATCGATCCCCTCCTCTCACCTCAAGGCCCACCCCCATCTCCTACCTTCTAACCTCATCCCGCCCCCTTGACCTGGCCGTCCTCCCTGGACTGACCTATCTCCTCCCTAACTCCCCACCTACACTCACCTTTACTGGCTCTATCCCTGCCTCTTTGACCTGTCTGTCTCCTCTCCACCTATCCTCTCCTCTATCCATCTTTTATCCGCATCCCCTCTCTCCCTATTTATTTCAGAATCCCCTGTCCCTCCCCCATTTCTGAAGAAGGGTCTAAGCCCGAAACGTCAGCCTTCCTGCTCCTCTGATGCTGCTTGGCCTGCTGTGTTCATCCAGCTCTACACCTTGTTATCTCAGATTCTCCAGCATCTGCAGTTCATACTACCCTTGTCTGTGTGCATCAGACTTTTCCACTTAAGACCCCTGGTTTTATGGGAGTGTCTCTCCACTCATATTTGGATTGAGGGCGCAGTCCGTGACTAGCAGAACTCCATTGTCAGAGATAATAAGCCCCTCTCGCATTAACTGGTGCACTGCCCCATGTCGCAGCAGCACTCTGCATTCATCATGGGAAAGACACTGAAACGCGGCTGCCCCCTCACAATTTTGTCTGTCTGGGAAGCAGGGAAAAGAAAACAAACAGAATTCAGCTTTTATGGACCAGGTGCAGGAACACTCAGAACTGAGTTACAGAGTTACACCCAGAAATGTGCACAATCCCATGCAGTTCAGTTTTCCTCACTGGAAACATAAACGAAGAAAAAATGCGCTGAATCAAAAATATCATTACACCGCAAGTACTGTGAGATGACCACAATGTAACCTTTTATTTAACAGTATATTCTAGTACTTTTAGAACAAGTGTCTTGCAGTTCATTTCAGAGGGCGATCAGACCCAACCACTTCGTGTGGGATCATGTGTAGAGCCAGACTGGATCAGATGGCTAGTTCCCTAAGAGGAAATCAGTGAGCGAGTTGTGTTTTGAAAACCATCTGCGACATTCCACAGTCATTTTAACTGTTCTCAATCTACAGGCTACCGGATTTACCAGATTTACTTTTACCATGGTGCAATGGTGAGATTTGAACTCAACCCTACCCTCTGTGCAGATTTTTTTAAAAAAAGCACTCAGAGAGGCAAATTGACAGGGAGGTTTGTTTTTGCAGAAACTAAGTTCCCAATTCAGTAAAAGGAAGGTTTTACTTCACGAAAGCGAACTGGAGTGATCATGAAACTGGGGGTTTTGAAGACTTCTGTGTGTAGACAATGCTAGACTTTCTCACATGGCCTGTGTTTAGTGATAGCTAACCTAACATTTCTGTTCAATGAAAGCTCACGTTGCTTTCCGGCAATATCCTTGCTGAGTTACTGTAAAATAAAAGTTCTTTTGAAGCAGTGATTTTGCTTTACCCTGCTGCCTCCTGGTGTTCAAATGTGTATGTTTTCAGAAATTCAGGACTAATGTTTTATCAGGTGGAAAAGTACTCAGGATCTGTCTTTTGCCAGACCAGAGAACTTGCGAATTATGGGAGGTCAAGTATGTTTAAGGTATAAACACTCAAGACAAGTGGCTGAATGATTTTCCAATTGGACACCAAAAACAGGATTCAGGGCATCCAAGCTGCCCTGAAACTACAATAAAAAGCAGTCTAAATCATCGCAAATCCATGAGATGCCACTACAGAGAAATCCAAAAGTACTGTCCCCCACTTCCTGTCATGTATTTGAAAGTGGGGAAGGGCTTTTAGGATAAAGCAGGTAGCTTACCCACTGTCCATAGTGAAGGAGCTGGGTAAGGTGTCAGGCAGCCCATCCACCTTGAGACCTGTTCAGGTCCTTAATTTGCAAATTAACAGCAGCTTGAGAGCCACATTCTGCCCCTCCCACAATTCATGAACTGTGGGTGTTGCTGGTTCAGCCAGCATTTATTGCCTGTCCCTAGTTGCCCTTAAGAATGTGATGGTATGCTGCCTTCTTGAACTGCTGGAATCCACATGATGTAGGTTGACCCACAAAGCCGTTAGGGAGGGAATTCCAGGATTTTGACCCAGCTACAGTGAAGAAATGACATTATATTTCCAAATCAGGATGGTGAGTGGCTTGGAGGTAGACTTGTAGGTGGTGGTGTTCTCATGTATCTCCTGCCTTTGTCCTAGATGAAAGTAGTCATGGGTTTGGAAGGTGCTGTCTGAGGATCTTTGGGGAATTTCTGCAGAGATTTTGGTAGGTAGTACACAGTGCTGTAACTGAGCATTAGTGGTGGAGGGAGTTGACGTTTGAGGTTGTGGTGTCAATCAAGTGTCCCTTTCTCCTGGATGGTGTCAAGCTTCTTGAATGTTTTTGAAGCTGAACTCATCCAGGCAAGTGGGGAGTATTCCTTCACACTCCTGACTTATGCCTTGTAGATGATAGACAGGCTTTGGGGAGTCAGGAACTGAGTTACTTGTCACAGTATTCCTAGCTTCTGATCTGCTCTTATAGTCATTGTATTTATATGTTGAGTCCTTCTGAGTTTCTGGTCAATGGTAACCTGAAGGATGTTGGTAGTGAGGGATTCAGTGATGGTCATGACGGTGATTAGATAATCTCTTATTGGTAGTGGTCATTGCCCTTCACTTTGTGTGGTGTAAATGTTACTTACCACTTGCTAGCCCAAGTCTGGATGTTGTCCAGGTCTTCTGCATTTGAACATGAACTGTTCCAGTATCTGAGGAGTCGTGAATGGTGCTGAACATTGTGCAATCATCGGCGAACATCCCCACTTCTGACCTTATGATGGAGGGAAGGTCGTTGATGAAGCAGCTGAAGATGGTTGGGCTCAGGACATTACTCTGAGGACCCCCTGCAGAAATGTCCTGGAGCCGAGATGACTGACCTCCAGCAACCACAGCCGTCTTCCATGACTCCAACCAGCAGAGAGTTTGTCCCCTCATACCAATTGATTCCAGTTTTGCTAGAGCTTCTTGATGCCACACTCAGTTGAATGTAACCTTGATGTCAAGGGGTGTCACTCTCACCTCACCCCACGGCTCTTTGATCCGTGTTTGAACCAAGTCTGTAATGAGGTCAGGAGCTGAATGGCCCTGGCAGAACCCAACTGGGTGTCAGTAAGCAGCTTATTAGCGAGCAGATGCTGTTTGATAGCACTGTTGCTGACACCACTCATCAATTTACTCCTGATCAGAGTAGACTGATGGGGCAGTAATTGGCTGGGTTGGATTTGTCCTGCTTTTTCTGTAAAGGACAGGTTTGGGAAATTTTCCACATTTTTGGGTAGATGCCAGTATAGTAACTATACTAGAACATCTTGGCTAGGAAAGCAGCAAGTTCTAGAGCACGTCTTCGGGATTATTGATGGGACCATCTATTGCTTCCAACTGTTTCTTGATATCTCACGGACTGAATCAAATTGGCTGAAGACTGGTAACTGTAATGCTGGGGACCTTTGGAGGAGGCTGAGACGGATCATCTATTCGGCACTCCTGGCTGAAGATTACTGTGAATGCTTCCGCCTTAAGGAACTTGTATGTTTCAGTTAAGTCAACTCTGAGTCTTCTAAATTCCAGGGGTACAGGCCTAGCCTGCCTTGCCTTTCCTCATAACGCAATCCACTCATTCCAGGATTTTTTTTATTATTCGCATGTGGGACATGGGTGTTGCTGGCAGGCCAGCATTTATCGCCCATCCTAGTTGCCCTTGAGAAGGTGGTGGTGAACTGCCTTCTTAAGCCAATTGCAGTCCATGTGTCCAGTCCGTTAGTCTAGTGAACCTTCTCTGAACTGCTTCCAAGACATTAACATCCTTCTGTAACTATGCTGACCAGTACAGTACACAGTACTCTAGATGTAGTCTCATCAGTACCCTGTATAAACTGAAGCATACAGTTGCATTCAACTCCCATTGCAATAAACCACAATATTCTAGTAGTTTTCCTAATTACTTGCTGTACCCGTGTACTAACCTTCCTCCGATTCCTTACTAGGACACCTGGATCTTTTCCACATTGTAGTCCATTTGCCAGATCTGTGCCCCCACACTTAACCCATCTCATATCCCTTTGTAGGCTCCTTATGTCCTCCTCACAACTTACTTTCCTATCTATTTGTGTCATCAGCAAATTTCGCTACCATATTTCATCAAAATCACTTGAATAAATTGTAAGAGTTAAGGTCCCAGTACCAACCCTTGAGGTACGATTTTCATGACATCCTGCCACCCTGAAGAAGACCCATTCACAGCTTCTTCTTAACCAGCCAATCTTCTTTCCATGCCAATAATTTATCCCCATGCCACGAGCTGTTATTTTCCACAATAATCTTTGATGTGGCACCTTCTGGAAATCTAAATGTAATATATCACTGGCTTCCTTTATCTATTTTTCCTAATCAACCCATTCAGAGATATTATTACACGTCTCTGAAGCATGTGAGACTTGAACATGGGCCTCCTGGTCTCGGGGTAGGGAATACTACCACTGTGCCACAAGAGGGCCCCAAGTTACTTCCTCAAAAATATTTCCAATAAACTAGTTAAACACGATTTCCATTTGACACAACCATGTTGGGTCTGCCTGATCACCATGAACTTAATGTTGTAAAATGATTAATAATAGCTTCTAACATATTACCTATAACAAGTGTTAAACTAACTGGCCTGTAGGTTCTTGCCCCTTGACCCCCTCCTTTTTGAATAAAGCAGTTACATTAACTATTTTCCAATCTCGAGGCACTTTCCCTGAACCTATCAAATGTTTATTTTCGAATGGATTAGTGAAAGATTGTGGCAATGGGATGTAGGATTCATGTATTTTCTAGTAAGCATGTAATGCTGGTAGACTATAGCTATTTTCTCTCAATTACTGAGAAAAAAAGATACAACGACGCAATGAAGTTTGAGCTGCACCGAGAGTCTATGAGTTGAAAGGTCAAACTTGGAGCTACACTGTTCAGTTCTGAGCGAAATGGTTAAACTTAAACTTGCTTAAATTCTGAGCGGCGCAGTCAAATTCTGAACTAAAAGGTTCAACTTTGAGACAGGCAGTTAAATCTGAGCCAGGCAGTTAAACTCTGAAAATCCAACCAAAACGATTGCACTGTGAGCTTATTAGCTGGTGTGATTCCTTCCCCGAGGTCACGAGATAGAATTACTAATCTTTTAAGAAGATTGTGCTTGACCAGGTTAAATGAATCTGCCACTTGAATCACCCGTACTTTCCCAGGTAACTGGGCCAAAAGGGAAAGACATTAAATGGTCCAACAGGATTATCATCTTCAAAATATTTATGTCTTATTGCAGGTGCCTGATTATGTTAAGAAAACTGTAAAATAATGACAAGAAAGAATTGAAAGGCATGTCAGCGTGACCACTTTAAAGTTCCAGGCTTGCTGCAAAGCAAGGCATAGCCAGTGATTCATTTTAAAGTGTGATTAATGAATTTGACAGCAGGGCTTTCCAAGAGGAGCACTGGTGGAACCTAAAAGCAAGGTAGAACTTGGTGAAGGCATTGTACAGATGTGACAAGCAGCATTTGTAGGTTGTGATCAAGCTAAACAATCCCATGACTAACAAATAGATTTAATGAAAGCAAAATTCTGTGGATGGTGGAGATCTGAAATTAAAACAGGAAGCCCTGGAGAAACTTAGTAGGTCTGTCAGCATCTCTTGGGAGAGAAACACAGTTAATATTTTGAGTCGAATGTCTTCTTAAGATCTCTTCAGAAAAGGAATGGAAGGAGTCATCGACAGTGCCAGCACAGTCATTATTAAGCAATGACCTACTCAAAGACACCCAATTTGGGTTTCATCAGGATCACTCAGCTCCTGGCCTTATTCCAGCTTTGTCCAAACATGGAGAAAAGAGGTGAATGCCAAACCTGAGGTGGGAGTGACAGCCCTTGACATCAGAGCTGCAGTCAATGATGTGCAGCATTAGGGAGTCCAAGAAAAACTAGAATCAATAGGAACCAGGAAGAAAACTCTTATCTGGTAGCAGTCCTACCTGGCACAAAGGCAGATGGCTGTGGTTGTTGAAGGTCGCACATCTCATTCACAGGACATTTCTGCAGGACTTCCTCAGTTGTGTGTTCTAGGCCCAACCATCTATAGCTGCTTCATCTCTGGTGTTCCTTCCACTGTAGTTTCAGAATCTGGGGATGTTGGCTGATAATTGCGCAATATCCAGCAACTCCTCGGATAATGAAGTAGTCCTTGATCACATGCAGCTAGATGTGGACAGCATTCAGGCTCGGGCTGATAATTGGCAAATAACATTCATGCTAGGCAAGTGACTGGTAATGACCAACTCCAACAAGACAGAATCTCACCATCTCCATTTGACATTCAAGGGCTTTACTCTGACCGAATCTTCCATTATCCACATCATGGGGATGGCCAGAAACTGAACTGGACTGACCATGTCAATACAGTGATGACAAGTGTAGGTTCAGAGCCTGAAACATCTGCGGCAAGTAACTTACCTAACCACCATCTGCAAGGTGCATTATGGGAGTGTGATAAAATACTTTTCTTTTACCTGGATGAGTTCAGCACCAACAATTGTCAAGAAGTTTGACACCATCTGGGTCAAAGAAGCACATTTGATTGACATTCCAACCATTACTTGCAAAGTTCACTCTATCCACCAGTGACACACAATGGCAGCAGTGTTTACTATCTACAAGATGCATGGCAGTCACTCACCATGACTCCTTCAATAGCGTCTTCCAAATCTGTGACCTGTAGGTCAAGGGCAGTGGATAATTTAGAACACCGCCACCTGCATGTTCCCCTCCAAGTCACACCAGATCCTGACTATGTCACTGTTTACTTTTGATCGGTCAAACTCCTGTAATTTCCTCCTTAGCAATACTGTGGCTATACAGGCTCACCATCACTACCTCCAGGGCAACTGGTGATGGGCAGTAATTGCTGGCCTAGCCAATTACATCCACATCCTGTGAAAGAATGAAAAAGAATACCATCTCTTACAAACCCAGCAGTCAATTTGCATACAAAAAAATTCCTACAGATACTAACAAGAGAAGTGACTAGTTAATCTGCACTGGAAATTTTGGTAGAGGTGTAAACATTGGCTAAGATATTGGGAAAGTGTCCTGCTCTTTTACATGTAGTGTCCGATATTGCACTACACTTGTTTAGACAGGGAGATTGGTCTTCATTTTAATGCGTCGTCCATCCAAATAACCTCTTCCCAGCAAAGCAGCAGTATTGCTCTAGAGACAGTAGGAACTGCAGATGCTGGAGAATCTGATATAACAAGATGTAGAACTGGATGAACACAGCAGGCCAAGCAGCATCAGAGGAGCAGGAAGGCTGACGTTTCAGATCTAGACCCTTCTTCAGAAGTGGGGGAGTGGAAGGGGATTCTGAAATAAATAGGGAGAGAGGGGGAGGCGGATAGAAGATGGATAAAGGAGAAGATAGGTGGAGAGGAGACAGACAGGTCAAAGAGGCGGGGTTGGAGCCAGTAAAGGTGAGTGTAGGTGGGGAGTTAGGGAGGGGATAGGTCAGTCCAGGGAGGACGGACAGGTCAAGGAGGCGGGATGAGGTTGGTAGGTAGGAGATGGGGGTGGGGCTTGAGGTGGGAGGAAGGACAGGTTAGGGAGGCGGGGACGAGCTGGGCTGGTTTTGGGATGTGGTTGTGGGAGTGTATTGCTTTGTAGTACTAGCCTAGTATGTCTGCTGATGTGCCTGGAGTGGAGGCTGAACCCATAGCATGCTGACTCAGGTGACAGTGCTACCACTGAGCCAAAGCTGACAGTATGGTTAGCTTCAGCATTTCAGAAGGAGAAATAATGTAGTCTCCAGGTATGGGAGTTGTTTCATTATGAACAGCCACCACTGTTAAACCTGATCTGTTCCACCTTCATGATCTACCATTGTTTCACTGATGGGCTTTTATCTTTAGTGTGATATTTTTAGCTGATAGGTAGCTCCCATAACAAAAGGAGTAGCTGTAACTTCTGTCATACTGAAAAATTTAATTGCTGTTTGTTACAGCTCCTGACATCATCACATATTAAAATCAAAGGCGCTGACGTGTCTGGTCTAATACCAAAGTATTCGGTTCAAACAGTAGAACACTTTTCTCATCATGTCATGCTGCAAATTGGCCCCAGCTGGATAGAGATTGAGAGCAATCAGGCCACGTGCTAGAAAACCGTGATGGTACCATGAGCGTGTGTCTTATTGCACTGTAGCTGTGAAATAATAACACAAGAAGAATCAGCCAGAGTGTTCAGCCTCAATCCAACCCCTGCTAGAAAGTGTACATATGTCAGCTCGACACATGTCCTCTGCTGGCCAAGTATATTACACAGCAAAGTTAAGGCATACGTCTCTCCATTTCAGTGCTAGTGAGGAGACAGTACACAATTAAGGAACTTGAAGGAAAGGCAGAGTTGTCTTTGTGGTCCTCAAAAAAGTGCAGTTTTCATGACACGTCACACATCCATCAGCTGACACTTTAGCATTTAACGGTAGAATAACGTAAGGCAAAAGGTACTGCAAGGCAGCAGCCACACTTGTCTATTTGGTGGTCAGAGATTTTTCACGGGAAATTGTGAAACATGTTAAGTATTCCTATTATAATATTGCATAGAGAAAAATTGGCCCTTCATGTGCATCTTTTTCACTGGTCTTTCATGGAGTTTGAACATCACTGGCAAGGCCAGCATTTATTGCCCATCTATTAAAAACATTCCCTCCAAAAAATATCAGCCTATCCTTTATAGCAATTGGCTCTGTTAGAATCAAGCACCCTGCCGCTCCTTACCTGGAGCCATTAAGGTAAAGGTCCCTCACAGCACCAGGGACCCATGTTCGATTCCACCCTCAAGCAACTTTCTGTGTTTATACATTCTCCCCCCCCTCCCCCGGTCTGCGTGGGTTTCCTCCGGGTGCTCCAGTTTCCTCCCACAGTCCAAAGATGTACAGGTTAGATGGACTGGTCATGCCATATTGCCCATAGTGTCCAGGGATGTGCAGGCTAGGTGGATTAGCCATGGGAAATGCAGGGACACAGGGATAGAGTGGGGATGGGTCTGGGTGAGCTGCTCTTCAGGGGGTTGGTGTGGACTCAATGGGCCGAATGGCCTGCTTCTGGAATATAGGGATGCTGTGATTCTATGTCAATAACTTATAGAGATCTGGATAGTGATCAGGAGAAGGGAGGCTGGAGAATTTTCTGTTGCCTTCTCTAAGACACTGTGGCCATTTGAAGAACAGCTGTTGCTGCCATACCGAAGGCCTAACTTAGTGCAAACCGATAATTGAGCTTAAAACCTTGTGCTTTCATTCAAAATGAGGAGGGATTTTGGAGAAAGTGAGAAGAAACTGTTTCCATTTCAACGAGCAGCGGTAACAGTAAAGGAACTAAGCGAGTAGTTTTACTATGCGTATATTTCTTGGGCATATGCAAAAGGAGCTATATCATATTGATGACAGATCACATAAGACTGGGTCCATGAGGTCAGTAAGTTCTCTCTTACCATCTTCTGTATATAGCTATGTTCAATAAACCCTGCTGTTATTCACAACAGCGTAGATCTCGTCTACAGTGAGCAGACACAAAACAAGGACAATTAGCAATAAAAACAGAGGAGAAAATGATTTCACACAGCAACTTCCTATAATCTGGAGTGCACCGTATGGAAACATGGTGGTAGAAGATTCAATGGTAACTTTCAAAAGGGAACTCAATGTGTAGTTGAAGTGGGAACAAATGCAGGTTTATGGGGAAATGGGGAAAGGATTGCTAATTGGATATTAACTATAAAAGTAGTTATCTGTATATTAAATAATGACTTCAGCATTTGTGTAAAATGGTAACCTTTCGTTTGTAAGACCTCTGCATTTTGTTTCCTCACAATTGTGCCCTCTATTTCTATTGAGAGCTGAATGGTCTCTTACGGGTGAGGTCACATGATTCTATGAGCCGAACAGCTCATCAATCATGGGCTAAACTCATTGAGAAGCTGACAAAATGATTGAATGATCCTTTGATTCTTTCATATTTCAGTTGCTTGGATTAAATAAGCAGACAGAAATTGCTTTTTACCTTAGGTACTGCATTCCAATGGCACACTTGGACTTTAACCAAGTGTGACTGACCCCTTTACATCAGAGCTCGTTCAATGAGTCACAGGATTAAAGACAAGGGAACCATGTCCTCTTTATTCAGTCGCATTTTTCCTCGCTTCCTCCAGCGACAAATTAAATGCAATCAGGCTGCTCCCAGTGCAATTCAAGTCTTGGAATTCAGACTGAATTTAAAATCCTTGACGACAGCTGGAGACAGATAATGTGCTTTAGCACTTAGGCATTTCAATTTGGTCATTCCTTCAGTGAAATGCTGCCAACATGTGCCACAACATTGTCAGTCACTGCAATGCATCGGTGACATTTAAAACAAAAACAAATGTAATTTTCATGACCCTATTTCGCATTTGAATATTCAGGACACACACATATCAAGTCTCATTAGTGCTGAGTCAGAGCTTCTCTGGGTGTTTTCATCACCAAAGCGTTGTCCATTGCTGCAGGCGTAATTATAGGGGTATCAAAAGAAATTTGTTGGTGTTGTGCCAATTTTGAATGTGAAACGGGTGACACGCCTTTCAATATGGTGTCTGGCATGCAAGCACACATTCTGAATCTGAGTATATCATCTAAAATATGCCAAGGAGCCTAGGGCCTGTGTCTGATACAAGCCTGAGGCCTTGCAAATATGCTAATACTGGACATAATGCCTGTTTCAGGCCTCCTTTTTTGTTTACAAGTTAGCGCAGAATGCTCTGTGCACAACATGCTCTATATTCTCAGTCACTTGACATTTATCCAGAAGGTTCTTAAAGTGATCACTGAAGGATTTTGGTATGCGATTGTTTATATTTTGACCAGTTGCAGAGCTGTGAAGAATAAGAGTGTCCCTCCAGCTCATTATTAAAACCGCAATGTCACAACCAATGTGAGGCAATCCCACTCACTGCCTTTCCAGGACTCTACTCCCTGCCTCAGCATTTGAGTGTCTGGCTTGTGTTCATCCTGAGGCCATTGAGCAGCCTCTGGAGATGTGATTAGCTGGACAGAAACAGATGGAGCTGATGGACCAGTTGCACGCGGTGCTAACTCTTGCCTCTATTGGTGCATGTAGCTACCCTGGGATCATAACCCGATTCAAGCAGCATCCAGTTTCTTGGCCTGTATTCTCTTTTGTATTCTTTAAACACTTTTTTTTTGTCTATCAGTTATATAAAAGAAGAAAGACAACTGTTGCAAAATGTGAGTTGAGAATCTAATCCAAGAATGAAGAGGATGTTTATTGTTCAATTGGCATGACAAGGCATTGAGCAACTTTGATGAACATGACAGGCAGCCTATAGTAGGAGATTTGGCTTTAAATGGGGAAAACTGGAGGCTATGTGATTAAACATGTCTGCATATATCTGACCAGAGCTTGTTGTGCAATGTCTCACCATCACTATATCTTTAATGAGCATGTTCATTAAGGCACTATCACTGTATCATGGCATGTGACCCGAGGTCTCATACTTCATCTTAGCCAGGATTGCTTGAAGCATTACTTGCTACTAAAAGAGTGTTACTGTATGTAACCAAATGACTTCATATTAGCCCAGACACTTATGTACTGTTTTTACTTGATGATTAGCTGTAATAAATATTTGCTGGACTCTTCGATACCTCAATATCTTCAATTTCTAATGCTGTAAGGGATAACATAAGCATTGCCACATCAGGTAAAACACCCTGCCAGAGGTAACCATAGAAAATTTGGCAATGATGAGAGGTATACACTGAGATCATGGTGACCAACTTCAATTTGTGTTGTGTTGGCCAGATGTTAGCCACGCGATGATGACAGAGCAAACCTGCCAGACTCTCCCTTGACCAGGGAGTGGAGAAGGATCACTGAGGCTTCCTGCTCCCCATCACTGTGCAGTGATTCAGCTCACCATGGAGTTTCTATTGAGGGAGCATAAAATCAGTCTGGCAGCAGATGCACCTTCGCAGGATTGTTAAAACAAAACCACCGTCCACCTGCAATCATCATCTAAAAGTCGAGGAACACTGGAGGTGAAAAATTTAAATAACTTGCAGTATTCATTTGCTGTGCAGCTCTGCAAGAAACTGCCAAGGTGAAATCATTTCAGTCATAATTTGTTTTCCAAATGGACCAGCTAGTTGTGTATACTGTAATTGATATCATGGCCGTACAATTCCACTCTGTTATTTCAGAGTTGGTCATTGCACATTGCCATTAAGGAATGGATTATAATCGCAGTTGATAGCAAAATACCTTTGGCTGGGGTCAGTTCTATGCATGAAATGTTATAAGGGAACTAAAGTTTTGGGTCTAGGGAGGAATTGAAAGTGGCCCTTATTCATGCAATGTAAGGTTTCCCTGGGAGGATTTCTGTTGTCACAGTTTGTTGAGCAATTATAGATATATACTTTACCTTTATGTTTAAAATTTCACTACAACTAGCTAAAGAAAACTCTTTTCCCCACCCTGACAATTAAAAAAAATTTCTTAATTATGCCCAACTAATGAAGGACATCGACACATATGTGAAACTAAGTGGTTTCAGAGATAGTAGGAACTGCAGATGCTGGAGAATCTGAGATAACAAGGTGTGGAGCTGGATGAACACAGCAGGCCAAGCAGCATCAGAGGAGCAGGAAGGCTGACAATTCGGGCCTAGACCCTTCTTCAGAAAAGGCATCCAAATTTTCTGAAGAAGGGTCTAGGCCCAAAATGTTTCATGCATAGAACTGACCCCAGCCAAAGGTATTTTGCTATCAACTGCGATTATAATCCATTCCTTAATGGCAATGTGCAATGACCAACTCTGAAATAACAGAGTGGAATTGTACGGCCATGATATCAATTACAGTATACACAACTAGCTGGTCCATTTGGAAAACAAATTATGACTGAAATGATTTCACCTTGGCAGTTTCTTTCAGTCCCCTAAAAGATCAAAATCCTTCCATTAAATTTTTTCTTTCATGAAACTGGAAGATTTTATTTAAAACTCTCTTGGTAAAGGTCATCATTTGTTATATTGTGCATAACAGTGTCCTCCTTGTAGTTTGAAAAGTGTTCATTGATTCAAATCTCCATTTCTCATCTCATGTTAGTTTTCTGCAAATTCAAATAATCGATTATGTTTTTTCTTTGTACCATGTAAGCAGGGTGAATTCAGTTTTATTATGTGGGTGGTCACTTTGCAGAGCACTGACATTCATCAGATCAGATCAAACACCCGATACAGAAATCTGATCAAATTTACTGTGTTCATATTCCACAGAATTGTTTTAGCTATTCCAGTGCAGATATCCAGGTGGCTGGTAACCAAGACACTGTCAGCATTATGTTAGAAAGCACATTTATTTTAAAAACAAAACTTAAAATCAATAAAAGAGTTTGTGATGCCTCAATGAAAAATTGCACTTGCCGCAATAAATTCAAAATGCCAAGGATGACACTTTGTGATCAATCATAGGCCTTACCAATGAGAAGAGGATCGTGCATATTTGTGATGGCTAACTCAGTTATTGTCCTGGCTCACGGATTCTAAGAAGGGTCATTTGTTTCTGGATGGGAGGGAAAGAAAGAAAACATAAATAAAAGCAAGCCTGATGAGGCCAAACTCTTCAATAGACTTTGTATGGTATGTACTATCATTGACTCCTTCAATAGACCTTGTACCACACACAGTAACCTTTGACTCCCTCTCAGTCTTTTTCACTGGAGTATAGGACGTTGAGAGATGACCTTATAGAGGTTTATAAAATTACTGGGTGGTATAGATAAGGTGAATGGCAGGGGTCTTTGCTAGGGTGGGAGCTTTCAAGACTCGGGGGCATATTTTTAAGGTGAGAGGAGAAAGATTTAAAAAAGACACAGGGGCAAAAAGAAAGTGGTTTGTGTGTGGAATGAACTTCAAGAGGAAGTGATGGATGCCGGTGTGGCTACAACGTTTAAAAGACATTTTGCGAAGTACCTGCTTAAGAAATGTTTGGAGGGATATGGGCAAAGCTCAGACGGGTGGGACTAGTTTCGTTTGGGATTATGGTCGGCACGGACTGGTTGGACTGACGGGTCTGTTTCCGTGCTCTATGACTCTAAGTCATTTAACATCTGAGGAAGGTGTGTAATCACATATAAAATTCAAAGAAGTAAACTTACGCATTTTCTCCCTGATTCTTGAAGATCATCCAATGATTAAGGTTGATATTGAATATCTCAGTCTCTACTTCTCCCTTCTAACCATCTGTACTTCATAGTTGACAATACCATGTACCGAACACAGTTTCTCGTTGTGTATTTGATTAACTCCATATTTATTATTCTTGTCACCTTTGACAATTCTGTACATGAAGTGCATAATCAGCTGCAAGTCAAGGGTTAAACATCAGACAGTTGTATGCTCCTACAGAGTCTACATAAGATATTGATTGTTCTGTGAGGAGGAGGAGCTCTGTCATCTGTAATTCTGTTGTGGTTTTATCAATTCTTATTGGATGGGTATCTGCCATTTTCAGGTAATTCAGTATTTTAAAAACCTTAAACTAGGATTATTAAATTAAAGGCTGTATATTTATTCTTAAATGTAGAAACACAGAAAATAGGAGTAGGAGTAGGCCATTCTGCCCATTGAACTGCTCCTCTATTCATTATGGTCCTAGCTGATCAGCCAACTCAGTCCCCCACTCGTGCTTTCTCCCCATATCCTTTGATCCTTTTAGCCCAAAGTACATCCATCACCTTCTTGAAAACGTTCAATGCTTTGATCTCAACCACTGTCTATTCAAGATAATTCCACAGACTCACCACTCTATGGGTGGAGAAATTTTTCCTCATCTCAGTCCTACATGACCTACCTTGTATCCTCAGACTGTGACCCCTGATTGTGGACACCCTGGTCACTTGGAACATCCTTCCTACTTTTACTCTGTCTGGCCCTGTTAAAATTTTGAAGGTTTCTATGAGATAACTTTTCATTCTTCTAAGCTCCCATGAATATAATCCTAATTGATCCAGTCTGTCTTCATACAACAGTCCTGCCATTCCGAGAGTCAGTCTGGTGAATATTTGATGCACTCCCTATATAGCGAGAACATCCTTCCTCACATAAGGATATCAAAACTATGCACAACACTCCAGGTGCAGTCTCACAAAGGCCCAGTACAACTGCAGAAAGACATCCCTGCTCCTATACCCAAAACCTCTCACTCTGAAGGCCATTTCCCTTCTTCACTGCCTTGCATCTGTTTGCTTACTTTCAATAACCACAGTGTTATTGCAAGCCCCCATTCCCCAATCTATTGCCATTCAGGTAATAATCTGCCTTCCTGTTTTTGCTACAATAGTGGATAACCTCACATTTATCCTCATTGGACTTCATCTGTTTTACATTTCCTCGCTCATTCAGTCTGTACAAATCACACAGAAGTATCACTACATCTTCCTCACAGTTCACCCTTCTCACAGTCAGCTACAAACATAGAGATGTTCCCTCATCTAAATTAATAATATATATTGTTAATAGTTGGATGCACTACCAAAAGCTAACTGGGAAGGAAAGCAACCTGTACCCAGATTTCCAAGGATCGTAAGATGTTGGACTAGAATTAGACTGTTTGGGTTGTCAAATCAGTTCTGCCATTCGATCATGGTTGATATGTTTTTCAAGCCCATCCTCCTGTCTTCTCCCCATAACCTCTGATCCCTTTACTAATCAAGAACCTATCTACCTCTGTCTTAAAGAAGCTCAATGACTTGGCCTTCACAGCCTTCTGTGGCAATGAATTCCACAGATTCACCACCCTCTGGATGAAGAAATTTCTCCTTATCTCAGTTTGAAAGGGTCATTCCTTCACTCTGTAGCTGTGCCCCGGGTCCTAGTCACTCCTACTGGTGAACACATCTTCTCCACATCCAGCTTATCCAGAACTCTCAAAATTCTGTAAGCTTCAATGAAATCTTGCCCCCAGAGTCCTCAACTATACCTCATTCCGGCCCTTCATTCCCAGGATCATTCTTGTGCACCTCCTCTGGACCCCCACCAAGACCAGTCCATCCTTCCTTAGATTCAGGGACCAAAACTGCTCACAGATTTCCAACACAGTCTGACCAGAGCTTTATACAACCTCAGCAGTACATCTATGCTCTTGCATTCTGGCCTTCTGGAAATGAAGGCCAACTTTGCATTTGCCTTCCTTACTGTCAACTGAACCTGCCTATTAATCTTAAGAGAAGCTTGAACTAGAATTCCTAAGTACCTTTATGCTTCAGATTTCAAAAACCTTTCCCCACTTAAGAAAATAGACTGTGCCTCTATTCTTTGTACAAAAGTGCATAACCTCACTCTTTCCCACATTGCTTTCCAACTGCCACTTCTTTTCCCCCACTCCTAGTCTGTCCAAGTCCTTTTGCAGCCTCCCCCGCTTCCTCAACATTACCTGTCCCTCCATTTATTTTCGTGTCATCTGCAAACTTAGCAAAAATGCCTCAAGTTCTTCTGTCCACATCGTTAATGTATAACATGAATAGTTGTGGACCTAACACAGAAACCTGTGGACCTCCACTAGTCACCGGCTGCCATCCTGAAAGAGACCCCTTTACCCTCACTCTCTGTTTTCTGCTAGTCAGGCAATCCTCTATCCATGCCAGTACCTTGCCTCTCATATCATGTACTTTTATCTTAGTATGCTCCTGCGCTGCAACTTGTCAAAGGCCTTCTGGAAATCCAAATAGATCAAGTCCAATGCCTGTCTTTTATCTAATTTGCTCATTACCTCCTCAAGGAACTCTAACAGATTTGACAGGCATGACGCCCCTTGACGAAGCCATGCTGACTCTGCCCTATTTTACCATGCACTTCCTTAATAATGGACTCCAACATGTTGTCAAAGACTGCGGTCAGGCCAACCAGCCTATAGTTTCCTATCTTCTGCCTCCCTCCCTTCATAAACAGGGGTGTTACATGTGTCATTTCCCAATCCTCTGGGACCCTGCCTAACTTCAGGGATTCTTGAAAGATCACCACCAAAACCTCTTCAATCTCCTCAGTTATCTCCTTCAGAACTCTGGGGTGTAGTCCTCCTGGTCTGGATGATTTATCCAGGCTCTGATCTTTCAGCTTCCCCTGCACCTTCACCTTAGTGATGGTCACTACAATCACCTCTAGCCTGACTTTCTTGAGCTCTGGTATGCTACTGTGTCTTCCACAATGAAAACAGATACAAAGAACCTGTTCAGTTTCTTTGATTCATCATTAGTATTTGACCAGCTTCTGGGACGTGTGTGGAACTAGCCAAGGACAGTGGACCATTTATTTTTCTCTCTCGTTGTGCGACACCTCTCCGTAACAAAGCAGTCAAATGATGATACTCAACAGATAAATCTAATGACATGAAGCTGTGTTCCACCACATCATTTTTACACTGCCACCACAAGTTCCTCTAGTGAATATAATGCTAATTCTCTTGCTGGATAGGCTGGGACATTTTTCATTGGCGTGTAGGAGGTTAAGGGGTAACCTTATAGAGGTGTATAAAATCATGAGATAAGGTGAATATCAAAGGTCTTTTCCTTTGGGTAGGGGAGTTCAAAACTAGGGGGTGTATTTTTAAGGTTAGAGGAGAAGTTTTAAAAGGGACCTGAGGGGCATCATTTTCATAAAGAGGATGGTCCATATGTGGAATGAATTGCCAGAGGAAGTGGTTGATACAGATACAGTTACAACATTTAAAAGACATTTGGAAGGTACATGAATAGGAAAGGTTTAGAGGGAAATAAAAACAGAAATTACTGGAGAAGCTCAGCTGATCTGGTAGCATCAAGATGGCATGGTGGCTCAGCGGTTAGCCCTGCTGCCCCACAGCACCAGGGACCCAGGTTCGATTTCAGCCTGGGGCGTCTGCCTGTGTGGAGTTTGCACATTCTCCCCGTGTCTGCGTGGGTTTTCTCCCACAGTCCAAATATGTGCAGGCTTGGTGGATTGGCTATGCTAAATTGCCCATAGTGTTTAGAGATTAGTGGGGTGGGTTCAGGGTGAGATGCTCTGAGGGGTTAGGGCTAGGGCTTGTTGGGCCGAAGGGCCTGTTTCCACACTGTAGGCATTCTAAGATCATCCAGTCCTAAGGAAGGGGCACTTGACCTGAAACGTTAACTCTGATTTCTCTCCACAGATGCTGCCAGACCTGCTGAGCTTTTTCAGTAGTTTCTGATTTACAGCATCCACAGTTAAGGTTTAGAGTGATATGGGCCAAACACAGGTAAGTGGGCCTAGTTTAGTTGAGGAAACCTGGATGAATGGCATGGACGAATTGGACCGAAGGGTCTGTTTCTGTACTCTATGACGCTAATTGGTTTTGCATCAGATTTCCTCGGTTGTAAAGCTGTTTGTAACAGTGAGTTCTCCAGCTTCCCAGACCATGCCAGAAAGACCCAGCTTCTAATCCTGGTTTACATTGACATGATTCACTGAAGGAGCCCTTACACTCTGGATTAGATGGACGGAAAACTGCTAGGGTTCCTGGTCCTAACAATTAGGCAATGACTTGTGATGCTTGTGAAATGTGGGTGAGGATGGAACCAGACTCCAACATGATGTTTCTTATTATTTGTCAATACTAGACTTGCACGTTACATGTACATAGCTAAAATGTGTTCAGTACCTATGGAACCGCAAGGCGTCAATGTCTTCAATAGCAGAGGAGGGACGAAAAGCAAATCTTTATTTACCAGTGACCTCTATTGTTTCGTAAAACAATTTAAAGGCCATTTTAATCACTTATTTGCTGAAAATGTGACTTGTTCCCCCAGAACTTATATTCGTACAGTTACATTTGTATTTTTACTGAGGCAGCTAGACAGTGTAGTCTTTAATGAAAAGCACAATGAACTAATTGTGTGAAGTTGCTGTTGGCAGACTACACTGTACCGGTCTGCAGTGTCTGGAGTTATGTCAGATAGTCAGTGGATTGGCACTAAAAATGTTTGCGTAACTAAATCTTATTGCTAAGTAAATGTGGTTTTACTGAATGTTCTCTCTTTCTGCCCTGAAGGTGCATCAATGAGAAAAGGTTTGGTAGAAGCTTTCTGTTTCTCTTTTATGTTTAAGACAGGGCAGCTGAGTCTAATCCCACAGAAAAAAAAAACATGAAGATGAATTATCTTTTCTCTTCTATGAGGTTAACATATTCAGCTCCCTGTGTTTGGTCCCAGTGAAAGAAAAGAATCCAAACAAGGCAAGACTGTGAGAGAGACAGATGTGTGATCAAGCACGACCAATCTGTCACGTATCTGACCCAGGAGATCTCAGCTCTGACCAACTGTGGGAAAGGCATGCTGTGCGTTTTTTTTTTAATGGTCTGTGAAGATATGTTAAGCTGTGAGGTTCATCTAAACCTGAACTGTGCCCAGAAATGAAGAAACAACATGGCCACAAAATGCTCATAAAATCTCCACCAAATATCTCTGTTCCGTGTGTTTTCCATCAAACAAGTCACTTATTTTTGGAAATTTGCACCTAGATTTGGAAATTTGTACATTGATGAGATGACATTTATGCTTCACAAAAGAAGACATGCAACCTGTTGTGTACAGAGAATGTTATATTTTCACAGGCCTCTGCGCTCGGAAGATCAAGTGGTAAAAGGAACCCAAACACCTCCTCATGCCTTACTCCATTGTGACTTTACTTTGATGTTCCTAACAGCAGCCTTCCATGTTATGTTTAAACAATACGACTCACTGCCACTTCTGAAGAGTAGTAACAATTGACAATATAAGCACATATTAACATTTTTTGCTGGGAAATCCCTTGTTATTTTAAGACAAGCATTGATGTCCACTAAAACGCTGAAAGTAAATTAATAAGAAAAAGTTAATCTTTCAGTATCATTGATAGGTATTGACCAGATATTAGAGTCACAGTGTCATAGCGAGATACAGCACAGAAACAGAGCCTTCAGTCTTACTTGTGCACGCTGACCAGATATCCTAAACTAATCTAGTCCCATTTCCCAGCATTTGGCCCATATCTCTCCAAACCCTTCCTATTCATGTACCCGTCCAAATGCCTTTCAAATGTTATAATTGTACCGGCCTCCATCACTTCCTCTGGCAGCTCATTCCATATGTGCACCACTCTCCGAGTGAAAAAGTTGCCCCTTAGGTCCCTTTAAATCTTTCTCCTCTCACCTTAAACCTATGCTCTCTAGTTTTGGACTCCCCTACCCTGGAGAAAAGACCTTGACTACTTACCCTTTTGATGCCCCTCCTGATTTTATAAACATCTATAAGGTCACCCCCTCAGCCTCCGATGCACCAGGGAAAATAGCCCCAGCCTATTCAGCTTCTTCCTGTAGCTCAAATCCTCCAAACTATTCTAAGCAATAATCTCCTAAATTAAGGCAATTAAATATCTGGAACAATTTAACAACCTAATTGAAGCATGTAGCCACAGGTGTTGTGGTATAAGACATTTGCAATGGGGTGACAGAGGTGTAATAGTTATGTCACTCGGCTGGTAACCTGAAACCATGGTCTAATGCTTTGGTGGGCAAGTGTCCAAATCCCAACAAGCTTAAATTCAATAAGTGAACTTTGGAATTGAAAAGTGCTGTCAGTAATGGTGATTGTGAAATTATTATCAACTGCTGTAAAAGCCCATTTGGTTCTGAGCTCTAAGATGTGGAGAAATCTGCATGTCCTTGTGCAAGGATTTCAAAACGCTAACCGCAGGTACACCAAGTCATTAGGAAAGCCAATAGCATGTTATTATTTATTGTTAAGGGAATTTAAACAAAAGTAGGGAGGTTATACATCAGTTATACAGAGTACTGATGGAGTATTGTGTTCAGTGTTGATCACTTATTTTAAGGAAGGATTTAATTGTGTTGGAGGTCGTTCAGAGAATGTTTGCTACACAAATACCTAAATACCAAGGAGTGAGTTGGGGGCTTATGAGGACAAGCAATGCATGTATCCATTAGCGTTTAGAACATGAAGAGGTGATTTGATTGAAACAAATAAAATCCTGAAGGATCTTGATATATTAGATGTAGATAGAATGTTTCCTCTTATGAGAGAGTTTAGGTCACTGTTTAAAAATCAGGGGTTGCCCATTTAAAACTGGCATGAGGCATCTCTTTTGCCTCAGAGTATTATGTGCCTTTGGAACTCTTCTCCTGCAAAGGGGAGGCGATGGCCTAGTGGTATTATCACTGAACTGTTAGTCCAAAGACCTAGATAATGTTCTGGGGACCCAGGTTCAAATCCTGCCATGGCAGATGGTGGAATTTAAATTCAATAAAATATCTGGAATTAAGACTCTAATGATTGAATGTGAATCCGTTGCTGATTGTTGGGAGGGGGAGAAAACTCATCTGGTTCACTAATACCCTTTAGGAAAGGAAACTGCCATCCTTACCTGGTCTGGCCTATGTGTGACTTCAGACCCACAACAATGTGGTTGACTCTTTACTGCTCTCTGGGCAATTAGGGATGGGTAATAAATGCTGCCTAGCCAGCAACACCCTCATCCCATGAATGAATTAAACGAAAAAGGCAGTGGAATCTTCAAATATTTGACTTATAAAGTCATAGAATCATACAGTGTGGAAACAACCCTTTGGTCCAACATGTCCATGCCGACCAAGTTTCCCAAACTAAACTGGTCCCATTTGACTCATATCCCGCTAAACCCTTCCTATTCGTGTACCTGTCTCTTGTTAAGCGAGATGCTGAGAGGTTACAAGAGGTAGGTGGAATCATTGGTTTGGGGTTGCGATCAGATCAGCCACAATCTCGCTGAATGGTCTGCTGCTTCTAAACTGTAAATCTGCTATCCTTACCTGATCTGGCCTACATGTGGCTACAGCAATGGGGCTGCTCTCTAAAATAATGTGACCAGCCATTAGATTCAAGGGAACAAATGCAGTGATATCCACATCCCAGAAAAGAATTTAAAAAATTACAATATAGCTGCACACATGAGAAAGCTGTCATTTGAGATGACTCTTTGTAATAAATTCGTCATGATAAGCTTGTTTCTGGTGATTGCTAAGGTGAAAAGATAATTATCTTACAGATAAATAGATGAACTCCATCACTCCAGTAAACATTCAAACATTCTGTCCGCTCCTGTGCTTGATTCACCTATGAAATGTATTATTTCCGACTCAGTTGCGGTCTTGAGCCGGGTGAACATTCAAACTCAATAGCCTTCAGCTTTGATTTCCACAAGCTTCTGTTGTAGCTGGCAGACTGATGTTCCCGGGGGCATACAAAGGTGACAGCTTGTCAGTCCTGGAATAACCTGGGTCTTGCTGACTAACCTTGTAGTCCGAATGGCCAGTGACACTCATTGTCTTAACAATGGAGAATTACTGGAGGCTGTTGAGGGAAAGGGAGAAAAACGCATTCATTACTTATTGACTGTATCAAATACATGTCCTTTCTTAGCATGACGTGAATGTGTCCTAATTATTTGTTTCTGGTTTTCGTCTCCTGATCTGTTTTCTGTGACGTGTATAATGCAGTTCCATGAAAATATGCAGCGACATCTCAGGCTGAGAAGAAAAGTTTCAGGTCTGGTTGACTTTGACCTTGGGAACTCACAGAGGTATCATGCGCTTCCATTAACAGCAGTCCCAGAGGCTAGGCAATGGCACACACAGGCTGAGGCCTTTCAGTGGGGATTGAAATCCAGGTTAACACTGCTGTCAAGGACTGCTCAGTTGCTGATCACAGAAAGATGAGTGCTCCTAATGGGATTTTATATCATCTCAGCTGGCGTGTTAAACCGCCCACCTCTTATAAACAGAGCTGACAAAGAAATTCGTTTCTCTTCAGGATGCAAATAAAGGAGATTGGTAAGTGCGCTCGGCAAGGCCATGAGCAGCTAATTTGGTTTATTTGCCATATCAGCTTACACACGGCAAAATCTCTTTAGAGAAAATTATATTTGCAAATATTAGCTTCTCCTTTCAGGCCAGCTTCCTGTCAGTTCTGTTGTCGGGAGGCTTACACCATATGACCATGAAATTAGGGGCAGGAGTAGGCCATTCGGCCCCTGAAGCCTGCTCTGCCATTCAATAGGATCATGGTTGATTTGACATTCCTCTCATTCACTTTCCTGCCCTTTCCCTGTAACCCTTCATTCTCCAACTGATCAAGAATCTATCTATTTCACCCTTAAATATAACAAGGGCTGTGCCCCACAGCTCTCTGTAGCAAGGAGTTCCAAAAACTCAGAACCCTCTTACAGAAGAAATTCCTCCTCATCATAGTCTTTGGTCACCCTTTATTCTGGGTCTATGCCCTCTGGTCCTAGACTCTCCCACAGGGGAACCGTGTGAAGCCCCTTAAGAATCCTAAATATTTCAAAGAGATCACCTCTCATTCTTCTTAACTCCAGTGAGTAGAGTCCCAATCTGTTTATCCTTTGCTTAGAAGACAATCCCGCCATCCTCGGGATCATCCTAGCAAACATTATTCAAACTGTTTCCAATGAAATGATACCTTTCCTTAAATAAGGGGACCAAAATTGCTCACATTATTCCAGATTTGGTCTCACCAGCATCTTGTACAGTTGTAAGACGCTAAGACTCCCAACTCCCCTTGAAATAAGAGCCAACATTCCAGTAGTCTTCCTGATTGTCTGCTGCACCCATGTGCTAGCTTTCTGTTTTCCATGCACAGGAACCCCTAAGTCCCTTTCCGTTGCAGCTTTCGACAGTTTTTCTCCAAAGACATAATATTTTGTTCTTTTGTTCTCCCTTCCAAAATGAACAACTTTACATTTTCCCACATTATACTCCATTTGTCAATTTTTTGCCCACTTATTTAACCTATCAATATCTCTCTGTTTATATCCCTTTCACAACCTGTCATTCCACCTATTTTTGTGTTGTCTGCAAACTTGGCCACAGTACGTTCGCTTCCTTCCTCTAAGTCATTAATATATGTATTACAAACAGCTGTGGTCCCAGCACTGCTCCAGTGGGACACCACTGGTCACAGATCGCCAACCTAACAAAGAACCCTTTATCCCACTTGCTATTTCCTGCCCATTAGCCAATTCTCTATCCATGCCAATATACCAGCTCAAACACTGTGGGCTCTTATGACTTAACCGTTTGTTAGATACTTTCTTGAACACCTTCTGGAAGTCAAAATACAACACATCTACTGGTTCCCCTTTATCCACTCTGGCTGAGACTGCCTTGAAAAGCCTACAGAAACAAGACAGACACAGTTTCCCCTTCATGAAGCCACGCTGATTCTGTTTGATTAGATTATGATTTTCCAAATGTTCTGCTGTTACTTCCTTTAATAATTGATTCCCATTTTAAAAGTTGATTTCCTTTCACCAGCACCTCTGCTGCCGCACCTTCTTCCATCCTGGTTCTCAAAACACCAACCACTGTCTAATTTGTAGCTGTCTGGAATTAGTTGCTAGATGGATCAAAAAGGTAATTTGTGAATCTGCTGCTCACTCTAATGATCACTGATCTCATTCTGCAAGTAGCACCTTGTGTTATGTTCATTTGGAACCACTGACAGTCAAATGAAATTATTAGTAAAAGATTTTTGTACTATTAAAGAAATTGGGGGAAATATTGTGAATTTAAAAGGCAGTGCAGCTTTAAAAATAGGAACAGTGACTCCTGAAAACACAGAGTGAGATCAGCAAATTTTTAGTTGGCAGACTGAGTGGTCTTTCCCAGAACAGCAAAACCATGTCTTCAATTAATTTATTGATTTAAATAAAGAAAGTGAATAAAAAAAAAATTTGCTGTAAAAACCTCTAAGCAAACAATCTATCAGAGATAAGAGGTACTGCAGATGCTGGAGAATCCGAGATAACAAGGTGTGGGGCTGGATGAACACAGCAGGCCAAGCAGCATCATAGGAGCAGGAAAACTTGACGTTTCGGGCCTAGTTGTCTGCCTCCTCTCCACCTATCCTCTCCTCTATCCATCCTCTATCCACCTCCCCCTCTCTCCCTATTTATTTCAGAACTCTCTTCCCCTCCCCCATTTCTGATGAAGGGTCTAGGCCCGAAACGTCAAGCTTTCCTGCTCCTATGATGCTGCTTGGCCTGCTGTGTTCATCCAGCCCCATGCCTTGTTACCAAGCAAACAATCTATGCATGGTTTTATGTCACTAGTTCATCAATGGCTTTTGTATTGTTGACTCTTAATATCCTGGTAGACCTTTAGAAGCAGCTAATTAGGTTTTATTATTTGAGTTGTGGAACTAGATAGGTCAAGAAGAAGAGACCCTGTTTCACTGTCGTGCCATTCATCCCATAGTGTCTGTGCTGGCTCTTTGAAAGAACACATCAACTTGTCCCACTGCTCTGCTATTTCTACCTCACCTTCAGCTGTCTGTTCAAGTCCCTTTCAAAGCTTATGTTTGAGTGTACTTCCACCACACATTTGGGTGTTGCATTCCCAGTGGTAACAACCAACCGCTAGGTTGGCATTTCCTAATTCTCTTCATGTTTCCCCTTTCTTCTTTGTCAATTGTCCTAAATCTGTACTGCCTGGCTACTGATCCTTCTCCCTACCTACTTGACCAAAAATCCTGATAGTTTTGAACATCTCTTTTAACTTTCCCTTTAGCCCCTTTGCTCTGAGAAGGACAAGTCCGTCTCCTCCCCAACTTCTTTCTTATTGTTGTTTTGTTTCTCGCAACCCATCCATTTCAATGCACGAGCTGTAGATATTGTTTTGCAGTCATGAAGAGTACTGCGCAGAAACGTCTGGATTGCTCCAAAACCTCACTGCTGCACAGCCTAGAAAGAATATTTTCATCTCTCTGGTCTCTCTGCATGACCGTGGCCCTTCAGCCCAAGAAGGGGCAGTACAGATAGACAAAAACATAATTTTTCAAGGTGTTCTTTGAAGACCCTGATATGATGAATTCATTCATTCATTGGCAGTCCCTCACAGACAAGGAAGTACAGACCAATGTGGCTACCACAGGCTCTATTAGCTTGAGGCAGAAGGTGGTCGTGGGAAGGGGTGGGTAGGGCATTGATGTGGCAGTGCAGTCCTTTTGCTGTTTTTGCCTGGCTTCTGCTTTTCCCCATTGGCAAAGCTCAAGGTGTTCAACACCTCCCTGGATAGTCCTCCTCCACTTTGAATCGTCTTGGGCTACTGATTCCCAGGTATCTGTGGGAATGTTGCACCTCACCTATGAGACCTTGAGGGTATCACTGAGGCACTTCCTCTGACCACCTGAAATAAAGAATAAGGAGAATACTAAAGGTGTACCCTGTGGAGTAAAGATTTCTTCAATTGGTTCAGTGCAGACTAGGATAGCTCCTCATCTGTTCTAACTAGAAGAGTCTTGTTGAGTATGCAATACACATTCATTGCGTTACAGCAACTGGTTATAGGTTATATGAATATGATCTACATCACCACAAAGAACATTAGGAGCGCACCAGCTTCAAGGCATTATTACTGTGGGTGGTGCTTTCTGCACTCAATGCATCATTAAACTTTCCCAATCCTTTCAGACCAATATACAACATGCGTCTCCTTCAAAGGGGTCTGAAGTGTTCAGATGTGCACTGAGATGTCATTAGCTTTTTGGCTAGGCCAGCATTTCTTGGCCATCACTGTTGCTTATAATCCTGCAAGCTTATATCTTTCAAAATTTTTTAAATTCATTCACTGGATGAGGGTGTCGCTAGCTAGGCCAGCATTTATTTCCCATCCCTAATTTCCCAGTTAACAGGGCAGTTAAGAGTCAAGATGGCTTTTTCCGATAATCAACAACAGTTTCATTATTAGATTTTTAATTCTAGATTTTTCCCATGGCGTGATTCCAATGCAGAACATTACCTGGATTCAAATACTGCCATTCCAGATGATGCAGTATTTGAGAAATGATTACCATGAAACTGTTGCCAATTGTCAGAAAAGCCCATCAGATTCACTAATGTTCTTTAGGGAAGGAACTACTGTCCTTACCTGGTGTGGCTTACATGTGACTCCAGACCCATCGCAGTGTGGTTGTCTCTCAACTGCCCCTGGGCAGTAAGGAGTGGGCAATAAATGCTGCCCTAGCCAGTGATATTCAAATTCCATGAATGAATTGAAAAATAAACCACAAGGCCAATGCCTTCCTTAGTATTTACTGAACTTGGTTTCGATTTACAGCATTTAGAATTTGTTTCTTTATACCTGAAATTCCATTTTTTTCCTTTATTCCAAAGGTCAAAGAAAATGATCTAAAATGATCATTGAGAGGATAAGGGTCTATTTTTGCTGTGCTGTGAATGTTAACTAGTTCTGTTGATGGCTTGGTCAGACGTTGGTACTGTGTACATTGTGTTTAACTCAAAAGAAATCTCAGTCATATTCCAAATTTGAGTTTACGCTCAAAACTCTTGTTATAAATTCAAATCAGTTGCAGGTCTCCTCCGTGGAGTTACTGGCATCAGGTACTCTTGCAAGTGGTCTGAGGATCTTTCATACAACTTGTGTCACATTACTGAATTCTCCACTATCAACATTCTGGGAGGTTGTAGTTAACTAGAAACTGAACTAGAGAAGCCGTATAAATATAATGGTTACAAAAGGAGGTCAGAGGCTGGGTAAGTAGTTCTTTTCCTACCTACCATCTACAAAACACAAGTCGGGGTGTAATACAATATTCTTCACTTGCCCCGGATGAGTGCAGCTTCTACAATTTTCAAGAAGCTGGGCACTACACAAGACAAAGCAATGCTCTTGACTGGCTTCCCATGAACCATCTTCAACATTCATTCCCTCCACCATTGACACACAGTAGCAGCAGTGCGCACCATCTACAAGATACACTGCAGCAACTCACTAAAGCTCTTGTGACAGCACCTTCCAGACTCATGACAACCTAGAAGGACAAGAGCTCCAAAACGCTTCGGAGTATCTCCACATACATGATCCCCTCCCACCCTAACATGGAAATATATTACTATTGTTTCAGTGTCACTGGGTCAAGATCACAGAACTCTCTTTCCAACAGCACTATCCCAAGGACTGTAGTGGCTTGAAAAGGCAGATTATCATTATTTTTTCCAGTACTAGCTGCAATGGACAATAAATGCTGCCCTAGCCAGCAATGCACATATGCACCGAATGAATAAAAACAATGCTACACAATTGCTTGTACATTAATATAACCGAGAGCTATAACAATAACATCTTCTGATCACTAGAACCAGCTTTTCGGATCTTTTGCCTGTGTACTTTGTCTATCGTTCTGAAGAGCTTATGAACAATCATTTTGTTTGGCTTACTTTGGTTTGGTAAGGCTTCCTACAAATCATGAAGCCTTTGTATTCCACTGTGAATGAATGTGTAGATCAGATACATTTCGTTAACTGGTACAACTTGTCTTTACGGAAAAAAAAATATAAAAACAAACACACTTGTTATGTATAATCAATGCGCTTCCTTGCAAAACTGAAATTGTATGGCTAAAATATTCTCATCTATTTTTCTAACATTTGCCACCTGCCTCTTTTGCAGAACCCTGCTTCAAATAAAAAAAGACTAGATGTTATTCTTGCTTTATTTTAACTTATCAAAGAGTCACGTACTATGATGATGCATTTCTCTTGGACAAGGCTAGTTAACAAATTGCTTACTATGGGAGTCAATAATGTGTCACTGGCAAAAGAAGCAAAAATGTGACATGAGAAGCGTTTCTACTTTCACACAGCGAGTTGTTGCACTGTCTGAGAGGCAGGTTTCATGAATGCAGCTGAAAGGGTGTTTAGGCTGTTATTTGAAGGGAAAATATGCAAGATTGTGAGGCGGAGGCTAGAAATTGGCATTAAGTGAATTGGCATTAAGTGAAGCATTCACTTAGAAGACCAGTCAGACACAATGGGTTGAAAGGCCTCCTTTCGTGCTATAATAATTCTGTGACTGTGATTAAGGTCCTATCAATGCAACTAATCAGTATTTTCTTATCTGCCTGTCATAGTTATTTTTGAAAAGAATGCCTAAATACAGTATGCTTTTAATATTTTAAAATGAGCTCCCCTCCCAAAATTCTTTCAGTGGTCATCTTTTTTAAGTTCCTAAAGTGTCCTCTAGAAGGACTGAGAGGATCTGCTAGTCAGGAACCAGCTTACACCATTTGGAGACTTGCCTGTTGAGCTGAGCGTCTCTTGAGCATTAATTTACCGGGATAATAAAACAAACAATTTCAAAAATAAGCTGCCACTTCTTGCAGATACCAGACTCAGCAACAGATTGATAAGTTGATAAATCTTCAAATATTGACTAGCTCTGAAATGTTTGGCACCAGTCAAAGACATGGATGCAAAGAATTCCTTCAAACTGGTACCCATCATAGGCAGAAGGCACCAATTAGTGGAAGAACCAGCTTCTGTGGTTTATTGGTAATCAGCAGCCCAATGTAAACCACTCTGATGAGAAATCTGAATGTTAGCTTAGTAATTTGTTTTCAGAATCATTTGAAAGAAGTTTGATGGTATCTCTGTGAAAAGCTTTGGAATTTTGGCCTAAATTATATACATGACATGAAGGCAAAATATTGTTATATGGTTCCAGCCATTGTGCCAGCAATCTGTACCCAGGATAAATGACAATCTGTGACCCTCAGTGCAGTTCCTGTCATTAAGGATCGGGTTTATAGTGGACAGAGTGCATTCCTTATCAAACTATGGTTTGGAACAGCATAAAAAAAAATTGTACAAAATGAAGATTTACAAGTCTCCTCAGCTCAGCAACAAACACAGTCCCTTCCTCCATCATCTCATGTGTCACTGCCAATGGGCTGCCATATTCTGAACATATCAGACTCAAACTGTTAACTTTGCTTATCTCTCCATAAATGCTGGGTTTCTTCAGCATGTTCTCATTTATTAAGGCTGTCACATTTCTTACATTGCATCAGTGACTATATTTCAACAGCGTAGTGGAATGCCTTGACATGTCCTTCCTCTGGAAAAGGTGCTATATTAATGCAAGTCTTTCCAGATTGTTTCCTTTCTGAGTAAATGTAATGGCATCATTTTGTAATGAAACTGAAAAACATTATGAAATGATGCCATTTCAAAATTCTTGCCTAGTCCCAATCGATGGCTTGCTACAGAACAACATATTTTTATTTAGTCAGGCCACCATCTCAAAATGGAGATCAGACAGCTGCAAACAGTACCATTCTGCTCTTTCCTCACAGGAAGAAAAGAACTAGCTTTAAGACCAAGACCTGAATGGGGTCTTGTTGCTCAAGGTACAGAATCTTGTATCAGTATTTGTTATTTTCGTTGGAAAGAAAGCACCACTGGTTCAGTTTTTCACTGCTCCATCAGCATCCCACAGCTGCCAGGTCACAAGTGGAAGTCCCGATACAGGTACATAAGGCAGCAACGTGTCAACTGAGGGTCACTAGTAAATGGAAGGTGGGTCACTAACGGCTTCAAGCTACATTTATTACCCAAAGTCAGACCCTCTAAAGACCTTAAGTCATTTTCCTGTAGATAATATCAATTACTCGCTGCAGTAAAGGCAGCTTTATCCAGACATTTGGTTGATAACTCAAGACTTCCTCCTTATGATGCTCTCAGGCTCCATGTGGAATCGTTCCTCCAACTTGATGACTGGATATGCTAAGCTTTCTGTATATAGATTTTCCAGATCATCACTCCAAATAGATTGTTCCTACATTCAACACTAAAGCAGTAAACGTAATTATTCTGAAAACTGTGCTAAGCAAGGTTAGGAAGAAAAAGATATTAATATAGAATAGCAACAGAAATGTGCCAGCTTCTGTATGGTCTGTGTAATCTTTACTCATTTTTTCCATCCTCAACCCTGTGCATTCTCTCACACATGTTCATTCCCAGCTTTCCATCCTTCTTCATTCACTCTCTATGTCTCTCACCCACACTCCCTCCCTTTAATTCTCTTTTCCCCCCGGCTGTAGCTCTATCTATTTCTCACCCTCTCTTTTCCATTTTATCGCTCTCTCTATCTTTCTCCATTTCTCCCTGTGTTTACTGTTGAAGATAACATCTCCCATTACAGGGGCGGACTCAGTTTGTTGAAATATTGTAGTCTACAGATGCAGACTTTTAATCACAGGATTTTTTGCTTGATTGTTGGCCAGTAAACAGAGGAAGATTCCTAGTGCAATCCATCTGCTGTCTCAGAAGGAGGTAAACGATTCTGTAGCACCATTCAAGAAAGAACAGGAAAATATCCCTGGTATTCTGATCAATATTTATACCTTAGACCACACCTAAAATTTTTTAGCCATTTATCCCTTTGTTGATTCTGAGATCTGCTGTGCACAGATTTTCTGCCATAATTCTCTGCTTTACACCAGCACTTCAAAGGTAATTCTTTGGGGGGCATCCCGAGGTTATGCAAGGGGCTCTAAATATGCAAGTTCTTTTTTCATTCTGTCAATGTGAAAGCTGCAGTGTGTATTCAACTGGCTAAGCTTTTCTCTCCGCTTCTTAAACTGAACAATTCTTCAGTTGTGCACAGACATTGGGACTGCAGAGCTGTTCACTGAGCTGCCTCAGCGAGCCAAGTGTTTTGTTCAACGTCTGTTAACTCCTTGATGCAAAAAGCAGGTGTAGGTTATGTGAGGAGCTGTGCTGTGAGTGTCATCATTGGACATATCTTCGAAACCACTGTACCAAATACTGCAAGAAAACTGTTTAAATATGAGCTCTAGCTGTTAAATATTTATTATGGCATCTTCACCATTGTTGACTTAACGGTTTACTGGGAATGAAAGAATAGAGAGCTGATGCATTTTGCCTGGAATGGAGCATGAATAGCTACCAAGGGGTTTGAATTCCATCTATCCACAATTCTTAGTGCATTTTGTAACACGTTTGCATTTCTACTTTATGAACACATTTGCTAACCTGTACATATGAATATGCAGATGGAATTATTCCTCCTCACTCCACCCCCACCTCCTGCTAGGAACTAAACATCGAATTTTAGTTTAAATCAGTGTTTAAAAGGAATGAGTTTTAAAGCTCAAAGGCCAGGGAATGTTAGCTTGTAGACTTGTTACAGGCATGGTGTCAACATTTTAAGGTCAGATACAGCACAGCCAACTGTAAAGGAAAGCTTCCTCCAATTTCCTCCAAAAATGTGTCTCGGATTAGCCTTCCTCTACTGATGTTTCCATTGAGCACACCAGTCTTGCTCCCAGAGGGTAGCTTCTGTACTGTAACCTTTGGCTTGATTAGCAGCCTCTACACTGCCCAAACTGGCTTTAGATGAGGACTTTCACTAAAAATGGAGAGAAGGACAGTTTTTTGTTGCATTTGTCACAACTGGATTCAAACCCAATTAACAGAATTAATGGGACATCGTACAAACACAGTGCACTTTTTGGACCTAACTCTGGTTTAATAACATGATAATTTATGTGAAAAGTCACAAATTGATACCTACTTTACTTTCATTTGGAACTTTTTTTTCTAGCAGTATTAACCAGCACAGTTCGAAAGAGCCATTCTGACTGGCACCAATATACATGCTGGAGGGAGACACTGTCACAGAATTGTAATGGCACAGGAGGAGGTCAGTCAGTACTTTGTGACTGACTGACTATGAACATTTTAACTTGGTACAAATTTCCTGTCTTTTCCCTGCAACTCTGCAAATTGCTTCTATTTAAATGTGATCTGATTTCCTCTTGAATGCCTCATTGAACCCGCATCCACCGCACTTCCAGGCAATGCATTCCAGAGCCTACAACAGCTGGTATGCCCAGGCAGTGTCCCATACAAATATTAGAAGGTCTGAATCTGCTAATGTCCTGAAATCTGGCATTTTCAGACTAGCATGGCCATATGACCATCCATTGTGTATAATATTATTTACAATTTGTTACAGATAAAAGTAATAATTACAAAAGTGAGTCATATATAACATTTTGTAATATACACACATTGCTGAAAAAAGACACATTTTTGTTAAAGCTTCCTATCTTGCACTCACCAGGACCATTTGAAAGAATGCCAATTTAAAGGAGAACAATCTGATATTTACGAGCAGAGTGTGCTGATTATTTGACGACTCTGATTGACAAAGGCCATGGAGAATGTATCAGTTAAATGATGACTGACAATTAACTGCCAAGTATTGATTAAATTTAAACCGGTAAAATTGACTTACATTGCTAAGGACATTGCCCTGGATGAATGAACTGCGGAATGGCTACCATCTATATTGTTGCATTGAAACAGGTACAGTGGGTGTACATGTTCTTTGTGTCTGTCAAGTACCAGAGCCTGCGTATTAATAGATGCGACCTGTATTAAATGCAACTGTGCCAAGTTGCTAGCTTAACTGCCAATCCTAAATTGGTTGTCTGTGTAACTTGTCACACATACTAACATTGGACATTGTTGTGAATTTTGCAAGCATAGGATGGTGGCACACATTTAGCACTTTGCCTGATATAACCATACGAAGTGTCGCACTATTACATGTGATCTGCCAGTATTTAGGGTTTGGTGTCTACATAACTAGCATTACACCAGCATTGAAATTCATATACCACATTATTCATTTGTGAATAGAGATTTTCTTTCTGATTTGACAGGAGTCCTGTTAGATGTGAACACTACTGCATAGTAGCAGTGATAAGTGTACATTGTTTATGTATGTACATATGCTTTTGTAGTGCCTCTGAGCCAGAAGGTTGGGTGTTAAAGTTACATCTCAGCATCTAAGCACAAAAGTGAAGGCTGACACTCCAGCATACGACTGAGGAATTGCTGCATTGTTGGAGGAGCTATCTTATGGAGGATGCATTAAATTGAGATCCCACTTGTCCTGTCAGTTAAAAAAAAATTTAAAGAAGAGCAGGGGAATTATTCTTGCTGTTCTGGCCAACACCTATTCCTTGAACATATCACAGAAACAGGTTATCTGGACTTTACAACATTCCTATTTGTAGGAGTTTGCTGTGCGCAAGTTGATTTCTGCATTTGGTATGACAGTGACTGGACCTTGAAAGTGCTGAATTGGTCAGAGAGCTTGTCAAATCATGAGGAAGTGGCAGAAAGCCCTATATAAATGCAAGCCATTGCATGCAGAGAGGATCGTCCCTGCCCAACATTTGTCCCCGATCCTAAATGTTTGTTACTGTTGTTTCCTTTTCTTTCTTCGAATATCCATCAAAGTGGAAAGGAAAATGTAGAAGGTTCAAAAGCCTTGAAGGAACAGACTTAAGTAAGTGAGACCACACAAGTTCCCTGAGGAAACATCTCAGAAAGTGCAATTAGTGAGTTTTTCTTGGGTTCATTGATCAGGTCCATTTAGTATCAGAATAAACGAGAGAAGAACGTGATGCCATTTTTACAAACAAGTCGACTCCAATCCTATTTAATTGTGTATGTTACTGTCTGGACAGTGTATGTTATTTACTTGATGGTGAATGAATACTAATCCACTGACAGATTAAGACATTGTAATTTGAAATCTAATTGCTTTACTGTCTACATTTAACAATATGAAACGGCAGGAAAGTAAAGTAAGACTAAAGAAGTAGAGAGGAACTTTACTCACATTATGTGTTATGATTTGGAATGCCCAATCTGAAAGGAAAGCAGTTCATTGATGCTCATTCCTGACTCCACGCATTGCACATTGTCATTTATTCCACTAAAGTACCTTCAAACTTAACTCTGAGCTCCTGCATATTGCCTTCATCTGTTTTTTTATTTCACCATTTACTTTTATGTAGCCTAATTCTGATATAATAAGACCTGTTTAACTCCAACTCCGTCTGTCCATTTATGTGCACATTGGCTGCAGCTCCAGACTTAAGCCTATCACTAATTTTCCACTTTGCCTTTTTCTTTTTAATTTCTTTCTTCTTGACCTCTTCTTATTTCTTGCCTTTATTCCTTCTCTGTTCTCAAGTACTCTGCTCTTCCTGTTCCCTCTTGCAGCCCTTAAGTACATCTTCAACTTCCTGTTCTCTTGTCACTGTCCCAGACCTGATTTCTGTTAAATAAATTTACAGCTTTCTTTGATGTCTCTTTTGGCATCCTCCCATAGGCTCATCAAGGCACTTGTTGATCCATCCGCCCACTGACTTGCCAGCCTTCCTGCCTAGAGCACCCTCTGAGGCCTAATCTTGCTAGCCTCCTTCCTGCTTAACTTGCCCTTCCCACTGATGATACCGTGCTCTGTACGTGGATCCATGCTCACTGTTCCTCTGTGCAGCTCTCTCAAGTATACGTGATCAATTTGTGTGCCCGGCCCATGCCATCCAGGAACTTATTGTGGCCTATACAGAAATCTGACTGAGGGGTGATGGCATCTTTCTTTCTAGTGATGCTTCCTGCCTGGATGTACCTCTCATCATTTGCCTCTGTCATGGAAGCATTAGGATGCCTATCACTAGGTTATACTTTGCCCATTCCCTTTACTCCTCTGGCACTTTTTGTTCCTTTGGGAATATCACTCGTTCACTCTCTTTCCAAATCCTTGTCCTGTACGGCTCTCCCAAGTTTGATTAGGACGTTATCAATGCAATATCTTCACTGGGTTCCCTCTCTTAGCACTGCATCGAATGACTATCCTCAGTGATTTCAACCTCAATCTCAATTCACTATTTTCTTCTCCTAGAAGTTCACTGGCCTTTTGATCTCCTCAGATTTTTCTTGCCCTGTGTAAACTTCCTCTTTCAAATGTTGCCTCTTTCTTCCTCGAATCGTCTGTCATCATCCCTGCTCTCAGAAACACAGTTCTTGACCCCTCTATCCCTGTAAACATTCATTCCACCTCCAAACTCTCTTTCCAAAGGTTTTGAACTCATTTTGTGCCACCCAAATCCATTGCCTGTCCTGGAGATCCATGTTTGAGTTGCTCCACTAATGTTTCGTGCCTTTCCCACGGTATCAAAATAGCTCTTACCAAAATCACAAATAACTTGGTTTGTGACTGTAACAAAAGGTAAACTGTCCTTTTTCACCTTCCTTGACCTGTCTACAGCCTTTGATGTGGTTAACCCCATGTCTGTGAAGGCCTGAAAAGTCAAGCTTTCCTGCAAGAGTTTCACTTGCATTAACCTCTCTTCCTGTTCCTGCATGTTTACCTCAGTTTTCCACCAGGGATCTATCCCTGGCTATCTCCTATTAGCTACAGGGCTGCCACTTGGCTATTCTATCTGAAAGCATTGCATTAATTTTCACAAATACCCTGATGTCATCCAGCTCTAACTCACCACCACCTCTGTCACTGCTCCTCTCTTGCTGAATGAGTGGAATATTTATCTAATATCCAATAAATTTCTTCTAATTACACATTAGATGTCTAATTGTTTTTAGTCCTTGCTCCAAACTTTGATTCCTCACTACTGACTCCTCCTTTTTCCCTTGGAACAAGCTATTTTATTTTGTCCATTCATGGGATGTAGGCAACATTGACCAGGACAGCATTTATTGCCTGTCCCTAGTTGTCCTTCAGAAGATGGTGTTGGTGGTGAGCTGCTTTCAGAAGATGGTGTTGGTGGTGAGCTGCTTTCTTGAACAGCTGCAGACCATGTGCTGAAGGTAATACTGCTGTTAGGGAGGGAATTACAGACCTTTGACCCATGACACTGAAGGAAAGATGAAGTAATGTTAAGTCAGGAAGTGAGTTACTTGGAGGTTTCCCCTGTATTTGCTGCCCTTGTCCTTCTATATGGTAGTGGCGGAAGATGTTAGGTGAGAATCATTGGTGAATTTCTGCAGTGCCTCTTGTAGATGGTACACTCTGCTGCTACTGAGCATTTGTGATTGAGGGAGTGAATGTTTGTGGATGTGGTGCCAATCAAGTGGATTACTTTGCCCTGAATGGTGTCAAGCTTCTAGAGTGTTGTTGGAGCTTCACCCATCCATGCAAGTGGGGAGAATTCCACCAATTTCCAGGCTTGTGCCTTGTAGATGATGAACAGACTTTGGGGAGTCTTGAGGTGGGTTACTTGCTGCAGGATCCCTAGGCCCTGACCTGGTCTTGTAGACACTGTATGTATATGGCCAGTCCAAATCAACTTCCAATGCTTTTTTCTGTTATTTTCTGTTTTCCAATTCTGAGGAAGGGTGATTGGACCCGAAACATTAACTCTGACTTTTCTTCACAGACGCTGCCAGAACTGCTGAGCTTTTCCAACAATTTCTGTTTTTGTTCCTGATCTACAGTATCCACAGTTCTTTGATTTTATTTCCAAAGCTTTCTAGTTCTCTATCCTGTGTTGCATTCCGTCCTAAGTTGAGCTGCTGAACACATATACCATCGTCAAAAGTGTGTTTTCCTACATTGTAACACTACTCCAGTTTCACTCCAGTTTCAGCTTATCTGCTGCTGTAACCCTCATTCGTGCCTTAGTTACTTCTATATTTAATTATTCCAATGCAATCCTGCCTGGTCTCCTGCATTCTTCCCTCCATAAACACATAATCATCTGATGCGCTGGTGTCCATGTCTTAACTGGTACCAAACCCCATGCTCCTTCCATCTTTACGCTCACTGAACTACAACAGTTTCCAGTTGAGTAGTGTATTGATTATAAAACTACTATCCTTATTTTCATATCACTCCATGGCTTGCCCTATTTCAATCCCTGTAACTTCCTCCAGCACTAAAACACTTTGAAATATGGTCCTCTAATTCTGGTCTGTATGAATCCCTGATTTTAATTACTCCAGTATTGATGGTCATGCCTTCACTTACCTGGGCCCTACATTCTGGAATATGCCTCCTATACTTCTCTGCCTCTCTATCTCAACTATCTCTTTTAAAAGAATCTGTAAAGCCTAAGTTTTTGAGTAGCTTCTAGTCATCTGACTAAAATATCACTTTATGTGGCCATGGGTCACAATTTGATTTGAATGCTTTTATGAAGCACCTTAGGATGTCTTATTACGTTAAAGGTCCTATATCAGTAAGTGGTCGTTAAAGCAAATAGAATTAATCAATTTAAGGGGTGTTTTGAAACAGAACAGGAAGTACTAGACGAATGCAGCCAGTCTGACAGCATAACTAAGAAGCATTGGCAGAGTGGTAATATCACTGGATTGGTTATTTAGAAGCCCAAGCTAATATTCTAAGGTATTAGGTTTAAATTATACCACTGCAGCTGGTGAAGTTTGTATTCAATAAAATATGGAATCGGAAGCCAGTCCAACGGCATTGATTGTTGTTAAAAACCCATCAAGTTCATTTTAGGGAAGGAAACCTGCCATCCTTAGCTGGTTTGGTGTATATATGACTCAAGAATAGAATAGAATAGAATGTCCTTTATTGTCACTTGGACTACAATACAGAAGTACAAGAGTACAGTGAAAAGTTTTTTCCAATGACTTCCTTTTAATGGCGGCATCTTAGGTTCAAGCACCTATGTACAAATCTTACAGACTAAAAAAATGTGCTCTTACACAGAGAGGATTAAAGGAAAGTATAAGCATTAATTACAGAGGCATAGTGAAAAAGTTTTAAATTACAGTCCGATAACAGCAGCTCAGCCTGTGACACCAGACACAAGTCCAGCAATTGTCCCAAACTGTTCCAGCTTCCAGCCCACTCCTCACCGGCACTCAGGAGCAACTGGGTAAGTCACACTGTACCGAGATTGGTACCGGGATGGGTACCGGGATCCCAGACCAAGGGCTGTACAGACTTCGCTGTGGTTGACTCTAACTACTTCTTGAAAGGCTTTGAAAGCCAACTAGTTCAAGGACAACTAGGGATGGGCAACAAGTGCCAGCCTTATCAGCCGTGCCTACATGTCATACAAGAATGAAAAACTGTGAAGGAAACAGTTAACAATTGGAGTCCGACAAATCTTCAAAGTGTGGTTCAATGCTTTTGAAAGGAATAAGGTCAGAAATCACGCGACACCAGGTTATAGTTCAACAGGTTTATTTGAAATCACAAGCCTTTAGAGCATAGCCCCTTCACCTGACAAAGGAACTATGCTCTGAAAGCTTATGATTTCAAATAAATCTGGTAGACTATAAGCTGGTGTTGCACGAATTCTGACTTTGTCCAGCCCAGACCAACACTGGTATCTCCACATCTTTGAAAGGAATAGGGAGATATGGGGCAGGAGGGTGGATGGATTGGGGAGAATTAATTAGAACAGAAGGAGACTTGAGGAGTGTATAAACACCTGGCTTGAAAAGTTGGGCTAAATTGCCTGCTGCTATGTTGTGTATTTTAAGTGATTCTTTGCCTACATAATATCAGTGTACAGCCAGTTATTCCATGAAACAGTTAACGGGGCGCAAACTCCAGCAACAGTGTTTGCAAAATAGTGTTTTTGTTTGTTTGCCAAACATAATGACACAATTTGTGCCATAATTACATTGCCAAAACATTGACAGAAAAAATTCCAGTTTGGCTATCCCAGTTTGCACATGCTGAGGAGGAGCTCCTTTCAAATAGAACAATCTTACTAACAAATAATGTGAGAAATCTTGATGGGTACTTCATGTTTAGCACATCCAGTGGAACCACTTAGAGTCCATTTGACTTGGGTCACCATTTTCAGAATAGTCACTGGCAAAATATTGCTCTAATTTGTAGGTAGCGAAGGAATCACAATGTTTTTGTGGCCACTCAGAAGTGGTTTACACCAGATATTCTATTTGACTGCCATCCAGTTAAATGACTTTGACTTCATCCGTGAGGCAGATATCAAATATGTATATCTGTCTGGCATACTTGAGTCATTTGGCAATACTTTTTTCTGACTTCTATAGCAGTGGATTATTTAGGGTCTGAATTCAATGGAGCACCATGAGAAAGTAAAAAGTAGTGTATGAGTAGGCTACACTGCCCTTTGAGCTATTTCTGCCATTCAAACACCTTCCAAACCCATGAAGATACCAAGAACTGCTGATGCTGGAGTCAGAGTCAACATAGTGTGGAGCTGGAGGAACACAGCAGGCCAGGCAGCATCAGAGGAGCAGGAAAGTCGACATTTCAGGTCGGGACCTTTTTCTTTCGGGTCCTGACCCGAAATGTCGATTTTCCTACTCCTCTGATGCTGCCTGACCTTTTTCCAAACCCACAATCACTACCTTTTGGAAGGGAATATCGCCTCCTGCAACTTCATTCTCGAGCCACTCATCATTCTGACTTGGAAATATGCTGCCATTCTTTCGGTGTTGCTGGGTCAAAATCCTGGAACTCCCTCCCTAATGGCAATGTAGGTCTACCTATGCCAAATGGACCGCAGTGGTTCAAGAAGGCAGCTCACCACCATCTTCTCAAAGGGAAAGTAGGGATGAGCAATAAATGCAGACCCAAGTAACAATGCCCACCTCCAGTGAATGATTTAAAAAAAACATTGTTAATCTTTGGCAACAGTTCTAGTTTCCTCTCATAAGGTCCAAAATCTATTATTCTGTAATTTTGGATATACTCAATGACCAAGCATCCACAACCTTCTGCGTGAAGAAATAATCCCTCACCTCAATCCTAAATGGCCAACCTACTTATGTTAAAATTGTGACCCCAATTCTAGATTCTCAAGCCCATGGAAACAATCTCCTTATTTCTAGGACCAGGACTGTACTGAAAGAATTTTAACAGGTGCTAAATTAGAAAGCAGAATCTCCAAGGTGATAATCTTGGGATTACTACCTGGGCCATGGGAAAAACGGCATTAAGTAAATAAGGTCAAAGGCTTAAATATGTGGCTCAAAGATTGATGTGGGTGGAATGGGTTTCAATTCATGGACACCAGTACTGAGGTGGAAGCTAGTTGTTTCAGTTGGAAACTGGCATCACTTGAACTTAGAACTGTCCTAGTGAAATCAACTTACTGCAGCTGTGGACAAATTAGAGGGGGGCAAGGTTTGGGAGAGGTGAAACGTAGGCTTACAAAGCAAAAAAATATGGCAACAATGCAGGGCAGCTATTTGAATAACAATACACACAATGAGATCTTATTGAAATAGATAGGATTCTTAAGCGGCTTGACAGGGTAAATGCTGATGGATGTTTCCCCTCATGGAAGATTCGAAGACCAGAGGGCATAGCCTCAGAATAAAGGGATGCCAATTTAAGTCCAAGATGATGAGGAATTTCTTCTTTCAGAGGGTTATGAGTCTTTGGAACTCCTTGCGACAAAGAGCTGTGGGGCAGAGTCCTTCTGTAAATTTAAGGCTGAAATAAATAGATTTTTGCCCAGTTGGGGAATCAAGGGTTACAGGGAAAGGGCAGGAAAGTGGAATCGAAAAATGTTGGATCAGCCATGATTGGATACATTGAATGGCAGAGCAGGCTCGCGGGGCCGAGCAGTCCACTCCTATTCCTGTTTCTTATGGTCTTATGGTACATTAGCATGGGTAGAAGATTGACTAATCGTTAGAAGACAAAGAAGTGTGATAAGGGAGGTATTTTTAGAATGGCAGCTTATATAGCTAGTGCAGTGCTGCAGGAATCAGTGCTGGGGCAAAATTATTTACAATTTGTATATTGATGATTTAGTTGGTGGAAATTAATGTGCTATCACCAAGTTTGCAGATGACACAAAAATAGATGGGAAGGCAAGTACTGGGTATGCAGTGGGATAGACAGGTTAAGAGAGTGGGCAAAAGCTTGGCAGATACAAAGTAACGTGGAAATTGTGAGGCTATGCACTTAGAACATAGAACATAGAACATAGAACAATACAGCACAGATCAGGCCCTTCGGCCCTCGATGTTGCGCCGACCTGTGAACTAATCTAAGCCCATCCCCCTACACTATCCCATCATCATCCATATGTTTATCCAAGGACTGTTTAAATGCCCCTAATGTGGCTGAGTTAGCTACATTGGCAGGCAGGGCATTCCACGCCCTTACCACTCTCTGAGTAAAGAACCTGCCTCTGACATCTGTCTTAAATCTATCACCCCTCAATTTGCAGCTATGCCCCCTCGTACTAGCCGATGTCATCCTCCTAGGAAAAAGACTCTCACTGTCCACCCTATCTAATCCTCTGATCATTTTGTAGGTCTCTATTAAATCCCCTCTTAGCCTTCTTCTCTCCAATGAGAACAGACCCAAGTCCCTCAGTCTTTCCTCAAAAGACCTTCGCTCCAGACCAGGCAACATCCTGGTAAATCTCCTCTGCACCTTTTCCAATGCTTCCATATCCTTCCTGTAATGGGGCGACCAGAACTGTACGCAATATTCCAAGTGAGGCCGCACTAGCGTTTTGTACAGTTGCAGCATGACATCACGGCTCCGGAACTCAATCCCTCTACCAATGAAACCTAACACACCGTATACCTGGGTGGCAACTTTCAGGGATCTATGGACACCAAGATCCCTCTGCACATCCACACTACCAAGAATCTTTCCATTGACCCAGTATTCTGCCTTCCTATTATTCTTCCCAAAGTGCATCACCTCACATTTATCTGCATTGAACTCCATTTGCCACCTTTCAGCCCAATTCTGCAGTTTATCCAAGTCTCCCTGCAACCTGCAACATTCTTCCACACAGTCCACCACTCCACCGACTTTAGTGTCATCTGCAAACTTACTAACCCATCCACCTATGTCTGCGTCCAAGTCATTTATAAAAATGACAAACAGCAGTGGTCCCAAAACAGATCCTTGTGGCACACCACAAGTAACTGGACTCAAGGCTGAATATTTTCCATCAACCACCACTCTTTGGCTTCTTTCAGAAAGCCAGTTTCTAATCCAAACTGCTAAATCTCCCTCAATCCCATGCCTCCGCATTTTCTCCAATAGCCTACCATGTGGAACCTTATCAAAGGCTTTACTGAAGTCCATGTACACCATGCCAACTGCCCTACCCTCATCCACATGCTTGGTCACCTTCTCAAAAAACTCAATGAGGTTTGTGAGACACGAGCTGCCCTTGACGAATCCATGTTGACTATCTCCAATCAAATTGTTGCTTGCTAGATGATTATAAATCCTATCTCTTATAATCCTTTCCAAAACTTTTCCTACAACAGATGTAAGGCTCACTGGTCTATAATTACCTGGGTCATCTCTACTGCCCTTCTTGAACAAGGGCACAACATTTGCAATCCTCCAGTCCTCTGGTACTAAACCTGTAGACAATGACGACTCAAAGATCAAGACCAAAGGCTCCGCCATCTCCTCCCTAGCTTCCCAGAGAATCCTCGGAAAAATCCCATCCGGCCCAGGGGATTTATCTACCTTCACACCTTCTAGGATTGATAACACCTCCTCCTTACTAACCTCAAACTTTGGCAAGAAGAATAGAGGAGCTGGATATTATTTAAATTGAAAAAGAAAACAGTACTACAGAGGGATTTAGGGGTCCTTCTGCATGAATCCCAAAAGTCTAGCCTACAAGTTGGGCAGGTAATAGGAAAGGCAAATGGAATGTAGGCCTTTATTTCAAAGGAAATGCAACCTAAAAGTAGGGATGTCTTGTTAAAGCTATATAAGGCACCAGTTAGACTACAGCTACAGTATTGTGAACAGGTTTCAAATCCTTGTCTAACCAAGGGTAACCTGGCATTGGAGGCATTGATCCCTGATATGGAGGGATTTTCTTATGAGGAGAGGTTGATTACATTGGGCTTTATGGAGTTTGGAGGAATGAGGGGAAACCTATTGAAACATGTAAGATTCTTATGGGATTTGACAAGGTAGTTACAGAAATATTACTTCCCCCTGTGGGAGAGTCTAGGACCAAAGGGAGTAATCACAGAAAAAGGAGCCACTCATTTAGAATCCCTATAGTGTGAAAACAGGCCATTCGACCCATTCAATCTACATTGACCCTCCGAAGAGCATCCCACCCAACCCCTACCCAGTCCTGAAACCCTGCATTTCCCATGGCTAACCCACCTAGCCTGCACATCCCTGGACATTATGGGAAATTTAGCCTGGCCAATCCATCTAATCTGCACATCTTTGGACTGTGGGAGGAAACCAGAGGAAGTCCACACAGACACAAGGAGAATGTGCAAACTCCACACAGACAGTCACCCAAGGGTGGGATTGAACCTGGATCCCCAGTGCTGTGAGGCAGCAATGCTAACCACTGAGCCATCATGCTCAGAGACAAGGAGAAATTTCTTCTCTCAGAGTTCTTTACCGGAGAGGACCGTAAAGACTGGGTTGTTAGCCAGGAGAAGATAGGCAGATTTTTAATCAGTCAGTGAATCAAGGGCAATGGGTGAAAAGGCAGGAAAAAAGCATTGAGGATTAACAGATCAGTCACAATCTCTTTGAGTGGGGGAGCAGACTCCATGGGCTAAATGACCTACTTCTGTTCCTACATCTTATGTTCTTAAAAGCCCCCTCAAAGTCCTGTATGTTTCCATGAGATCACCTTTCAAGGTTTATAAAGCCAGAGAGCATTGCTCTCTTTCCAAGGATCCAGTTTCTTATCCTACGAATCAATCTAATAAACCTTTGATTCGCCTCAAGAGCAAATGTATCCTTTCTTACATATGGAGACCAGAGCCATACATGGTACTCCAGATGTTGTCTCAATCATGCATGCAGCATGTTGTTAGAACAGAAACTGCCTCGTATCTGATTCATCGCATACCATGTTCCTGATTATGGCAGCGTCACTGGGGAGATGCAGAGTGAAGGCCAAATGCCTCTTGATAAACAGGAAGAAGAAATTGTTGCCAGCTTCTTTTGAGAGGAGTGGCCTGGCTATCCTTCATGGGCATGGGATTCTCACGGATAAGGAAGGTGGCAGCTATCCATCCATACATGTTTTAAGGGAGTATTTTTTTAAAAATCTAATTGTTTGGACATATTATCACCCATCTCACATTCTAAGATGGGACTTGAATCTCTGGCTCAGGGTTACGAACACTAGACTCTGCATGGTTAAGGGAAATGACAAAATCGGGGAGGCAATGGCCTAGTGGACCTAGTGGTGTTATTTCTGGACTGTTAATCCAGAGACCCAGATTAAATTCTGGGGACCTGGGTTCGAATCCTGCCATGGCAGATGGTGGAATTTGAATTCAATAAAATTATCTGGAATTAAGAATCTAATGATGACCATGAATCCATTGTCGATTGTCGGGAAAATCCCACCTGGTTCACTAATGTCCTTTAGGGAAGGAAACTGCCATCCTTACCCGGTCTGGTGTACATGTGATGCTAGACCCACAGTAATGTGGTTGACCCTTAACTGGCCTCTGGGTAATTAGGGATGGGCAATAAATGCTGCCTTGACAGTGACGCCCTCATCCTGTGAATCAATAAAGAAAAAATTCAGTTTGATCACTGCTCCCTCCTGATGCCTGCTGGGAATGTATTTACTGATGGAGAATGTGATAGGGTCAGCTGAGGTGGTCAGGCCATATGCAAACACTTATTTTTCAGGCTCCCAAGAGGGGACAACCCAGTTTTCCTGGAAACATGTGGAATCCTTACTGAACCAGTATGTGGGGGAGGCAATAACTCAAGTGTTAGGGAACAAATAGGAAGGGGTTGCCCATAAGTGACACATGACTATATACCAGTGGAGAAAAGACAAGAATATATCAAAAAAAGGTCAGGATGGGGCATACTCTTTACATATGAACTAACCTTCCTTTCTCTGAAAATATTGAGCTTGTCACCCTTAAACAAGGAAGGACAAGGAGTGAGAATCTCTAAATAAATCAACATTTAGAATTTTATTTTAATATTTCAGTAAATATATTATTAAGATAGACATAAAGAATGAAGCAACTGTGAACAATCTTTCAGAAAGGCAGAAATACTGTTGCTTGCCAAGTCTGTGGGTTTTAGTATCAATTCGTATGAAGGAAGGAATTCTAAGACGTCTGTCAGGAAATGACAGAAAGACACGGTTAAGCCTGAAGACGTCCTTCCAACTAAGATCAGCTGATTGCAAGGCTCATTTGACAATTGAGTAATTCTTTTAGCTCCAATCCAAATTTTATCCAGCTTTTTTCCATTCTAGTTCTGCTGTCACTTTTAATGTCTTGTAGACTTCTCAATGTGGACTGCTGACAATATGGAAGGTCAGAAGCAGACAGGGCATGTCTGTAGTTTCTGCATTATTGGATATTAATGGAGGCTGTCTCAGTAATCCACTCTGTCTGTTGGCAATGCTCGTTTAGGTCTCTCATGCTCACTTGAGCTCAACTTACTCAGAATCTTGGAGCTGTGGGATAGTCCAGTTTAAAAACAGATTTTGACAGTTTGGCCTGTAATGGGCTACAGCTAGCATTGCTTTTGCAGAATAAAGAATTGGATTTGAACAGCTTGCAAGTAATGAATGTACTTAGTCTATTGTTGTAAGTTTTCCTTCTGGCATAACAGTGTCAATATTAATTGGACATCTTTCTGGAGATATTATTCCATGATATGTCACCTCCAAGTGCCCACCTTCATAGTTCCACCATTGTCATTCAAAGTGTCTGTACTCATGTTGGCCATATCAATTGACATGTATACAGATCTTCATTGGTTGGTTATTTGTTTGGTTGAGCCTTGACTTCCACCGAGACATTTCATATTCCCCATGTTTGACATTGTTATTCCTAATAAAGAAGTGTTCAAATAATTGTTTTCAAAAAAGAACATTTTTAATGATTCTATAATTTCTCTCCCATTGCTCGCAATGGTGCTGGAGATAGATTTTTAATTTCTCGAGACTCATTCAGGACTGTTGCCAAATATGGGCTGTGTTGGTTTAAAAGAAGACCACATTCTATAGGTGAAATGAGTTTGGCAGTCAATGCTCAGATTGTAGTGTGCACAAATCTTCAGTAATATAAGTTTGGTCATCTCCTTGATAGGTGATGCATGTACAGAACGTGAGGGCAATGTGGCAGTCCCTGTTGGTAGCAGTAGGAAACTAGCTCCCAAGATTGAGGTCAGGGTGTTTTCATTTGGGCAGGAGGAGTTTCACTCTGAGATAACCTGGGAGAGCTTGCTCCTGATATTGTGAAAAAGGTTCTTTATTTCTCAGGCTGTGCCAATGGCCAACTCCGTAACCTACTGGGAATTGAAAACTGGAAGAATTCCAAATGCACTCCTATTCTCAAGCCATTCAGATTTCCTCTAGATTATCACTAATTACCAAAATGTCTGCGAGCTTAAATGATCTGTGTGACAGACCTGCAAAACAAAAGCAGCCAAACTTTCCAAAGGTGGGTAACTGAAGTCAACTATTCATCAGTATTGAGGTTAAACCTGACTCATTTTAAGAGAGTCTATGCACAAAATGTCTAATAGCCTAATTGTTGTTACTGTTCAGAATTATTAAAGATAGAGCAACAAATCGTGTGGTACTTTTGCTGTATATTACAGCTCAAATATTGTACTATGCAGCGTCGTGTTCTGCTGCTTACAGTCATTGGGTTTAGTCAAAATTGCGCTTTTACAAACACATTGTTTAATTATTGTAAACAGAGGAATCTCGAATATATACAAGAGAATTTTACAGATTTCTGGTGTATACAGATTTCTGGCTCTAAGTCAAATCATATGCTGATGATGACTGACTTTTCTTGCCTTTTATGAAGTATGACATCTGAATTGCAGTTGAAGGAAAATTGATGGAATTAATTGTGATCACTGAGAGACTGTGATTTAATAACTGATGACTATGAAGATGTACTGCTTTTTAACAGGACTATTAATGTCATCTAGGGCACAATATCAATGAATAAATAAATCTGGTCCCATTTTAAAATAAATTTTACTTTAGAGTTGTAGTTGCGCTATGCTCCTGTCAATCTTTCTGTTAAACTATAAAATTACATTTAAATATAGAGTCATAAAATTCTATAGCACCTTTCAGCTAATCATGCCTGCTCTTTGAAAAATCTGAACATTGACATCATTTCTCTTGCTAATTCCCCATAGCCTGCACCTTTCCCTTTTCATAATATGTACCCAGTTCCTTTGTGTCCTCTTGGTTACTGGTCCTCCTACTAGTCCACATTTACATGAACAGCCGTCCTAATCCCATGTGCTATGTTCTGCTCCCAAACGCAGATCGAGCCAGCAAGGGGGACAATGAGAGATTGCAGGAGAGATTGAGAGAGTGAGCCCAAAGGGGAGGAGAGTGAGCTCTGCACAAAGGAGAGCGAGCCCAGTGTGCTGGCGATAGAGGTCTCCCAGCATTGGTGCCAGTGGTGAGAGCAGGCAGCCTGAGATCTCCTGACATCCACAGCGGGCGGGGGCAAGCATGGGGAGATTGAGTCCAATGCAGAGGAGATCGAACTCAGCATGGAGGAGATCGAACCCTTGAAGGGAGTGTGAGGCTAGCATGGCTAAGCAATTAAGAAGGACTGCAATGTTGACTTTTTAACTGTATTTCCTTATTTTTCTACTGTATACTAAGAAGGACTTTAATGATGAACTTTTAACTGTATTTCCTTATTTTTCTGCATTGTACTTGAGATTTTGTACCTCGGTACCTTTGTACCTAAAATGATGCCAGAAATGGTGACATTGTACACTTTGCACTGTACTTCTGCTTCCCTGTACTTGAGTACATATGAAAATAAAATCTAATTCTAATTTTAATTCTAGTGGTAACAATTCTCTCCATCTATTCTATCAAAACTCCCACTAATTTTGAATTCTTCTTTTAAATCTCATTGTAGCCTCAAACCCAGATTCTTGACATAACTAAAAACCCTTATCCCTCTTATTTGCTTTCTGATACATCTCCTCTATGCTAGGCCTTGATAAGTTTACTCAAGTGTAGTCTCCACAACTGGACACAGAGGTTGAGGGCTAACCAGTGATAAAGGTCTGGAATCATTCCTTGCTATTGTACTCTAGACGTCTATTTTGAATATCATGGATGCGGTTTCATTTTGTTTTTAACAACGTTATCAATGTTTCCTTCCAACTTCAAAGAATTACATGAGCCCTTTAATTTCTGCACTTCCATTTAAAATTATACCATCTATAATCCATTTTGTGATTCTCCTTTCAAAAGAGCATCATTTCAGTATTTCCTGCATTGCATTTCATTTGCCCATTTTACTAGTCTATATCCTGTTGGAGGCTGCTACCAACGTCCTCACAATCTCCTGCATTTCTGTGCTTTTTGTCTTCCTGATACTTTAAAATTATGCGTTTTATACCCAAGTATGTATATACATCCAAATGGAATAGAAAGGAGGAACATCAGCTGGGTTTGTGCTCTTGGCCCTTAGCCACAGATCTGGGCTTTGCACATATAGTTTTTGTATAGTACATATGTATGTTAAACTTGCAGAGCTCTTCTGGCATTCACGAGATAGTCTGCAGATGAAGCAGAGTTAGATGTGAGGGAATAATTGAACCAGAGGATACCAATTCAATTAGTTTGAAGTCATGTACGTTCTGTCCTGACCTTTTTGTAAGACTTTGGTATTATGTTAATACTGTCTATGTAATTAAATAGAATAAGGCAATCTGGGAACCCTAAAGTTTATTTCAGCATAGGAGTTTCTTTTTGGTGTAGGGTGTGAAATTGGAAAATGTCATACCGTGACACTACTAATGGGAGGGTGTGCTTATAGCTTAAGGAACTTCTTTTTTCCCCTTTTCTTTTTCATTCATTAAGTGGATGAGGATATCACTGGCTAGACAGCATTTATTACCCATCCCTAATTGCCCAGAGGGCATTTAAGAGTCAATCACATTGCTATGTGTCTACAGTCTCAAGGAGGCCAGACCAGGTAAGGATGGCTGTTTCCTTCCCTAAAGGACATTAGTGAACCAGGTGGGTTTTTCCTACAATTGATTCATGGACATTATTAGATTCTTAATTCCAGATATTTTATTTAATTCAAATTCCACCATCTACCGTGGCAAGATTCAAACTGAAGTCCCCAGAATGTTATCCAGATCTCTGGATTAACAGTACAGCAATAATACCACTAGGCCATTGCCTTCCCTTGATGGGTGGATATGATTACGGCATGGTACATTTACATAAGTAATTTCCATTATAAAAATGAACAAAAGCCCTGACAGACAGTTCATGGAAACATAAGAATTCAAGTATGTATACTTTTTTTGAAGTTGAGAATACCCAACAAGTCTGTTTGTAGGCATACCAGTTCCAGGCAGATTTAACTTCTTTACAAAGAATTACAAGGTTGATGAATTCTCTTTCACTAGTTGAAGCAGAAACTCTGAAGTTAATGCTAACCTAATACACTTATTGAAAAATTGATGGGATTGAGAAGAATACTGCTCTTACAAGCTCCACTGAAATCAATTGAGAGTAACAATGGGTGTACTGAAAAATAAGCATTCTGCTCAGACCTGTGGGCATTTCCCCGTAGAACGTCTGTTAGAATGGCCTACTGTATCACCATTTGAGGTTAGATTGGATGTGTGGATGTAAAGCTGTAGCTAAAGGGCTGCAAATATGATTAGGACTATTTGTTCATGCTGAGAGAGTGTATACCTACATGGAATGAATTGGATAAACTTGCCATATTGTTGTTATTTCTATATCTCCTTAAATCTAGGTAAGAGTAACATGAATGCAAGTTAAATTGGTCCTGTATAAATAATTTATACATAATATCAGCAACTTTAAATCTCTTGCATCACTTTGGCTTACAGTTGAGAATACATTAACAGACTCATTGAAGGACATAGCTTTTCAACTCTCAAAGGGATTGTCTGCTGGCAGTGAAAAGACTGTGAAGTAAGAAAGCCAACTTAATGGAAGCAGCGGTCTTATAAACAGGAAAAAAGATTCAGCTTGTTTCTACTCTTTGAGATGTCAGTATTATATGGTAATTCAGCAGCTCCCTCAGCGGCTTGGGGATTTAAATCAATGAATAGCTAAGCTATTCAAGACAGGATGGCCCAGTTTGGAGCCCTAGCCTGGGGTAAAATTAGCATTGGATGGAATTGGAGCATATATAATTGGTCCCAGCATCCCTGATAGAGGGAGAGTAAAATTCAGCTGGCTGTCTGATGATCCCAACTCAAGTTCTCCCTACTGTAGTCAGACTGGCTGCTTTACTCATTGCCAATGTTCAGGTATAAAGATCATAAATGAAATACTTGAGATAGTCACTGGAGCACCTGGGAGTCTCTACTCTGTAACCGTTCATGGCTTCAGAAAGGATGGTTGAGGGAAAAGAAATTGAAGCGAGCGGCAGTAAAGGTGGTTTGATGGAACAATGCCACTTTGAAAGTAAAAGTTTGATGTAGGGATAAGCAAATGGAATTACGCATGATTTTTCAATTCACTGCACTAAAGGCAACATTATGTAACTTTGCGGTTCTATCTTTGAGTTCTGGTAAAATGCTCCTTTTCATGTTATAGATATTTTCTGATCAACCTGTTCAGAGATGTCATTACACAGCCCTGGAGCAGGTGGGCCTTGTTATATCATGTATATTTGGCATGAATTATGAGCATAATGGAATTATATCGAAGGCTGGGCCAGTGGGGAGTGTCAGACTGTAGTTTGTGCATTCTGCCACAGTTACAGCAGAGCATCTTGTGTCACTGAGAGTGTGATTACAAATATCACACTAACTCCAAAATTGGACTGCCAGCTGAATTGTGAAATCAATCTAGCAATTCCTTGAATTGAATCCCAACTTCTCACACATCCCTGTGCTTGGTTTCTTTTCTTTTGTGGTTGGTAAGAGCACAGGAGATTGTTTGCATTTGATCATTTTTCAGCAATCTCATTTCACAGTGATACAAGAGAATGTAACTGCAGGCTGAGGTATAGTCAATCAGAACAACTGACCAAATCATTTCTGAAGCCCAGTCAATCTGTGGGCACAGGGGAGGTGAAATTGATCTTGGGCAGTAGTCAAGGCAGAAGGGGTAGCAGCCCCATTTCCATGAGATGGGAGCTCCAAAAGTTCTGCTCAGTGTACACTCAGAAATGAAGTGCAAACATCCACAAACAGATGTTCTCATGAGAATGTGAGCAAAAGTATAATTTCCTAAAAATTAACTTAGCAGTTAATCTTATTTATCACCCTAATTATGAACTGAACATAACCAATGAACCAGTTTCTATGGATGACTGCTCGAGTTGGTTAATTGTTCAAACATTACCATCCCACACAATATGTATCATCTCTGCACTGCCACTGAAGATGGGTGAAGGGAGTTTGTTAATATGTCTACAAACAATAGATCTCCAAAATTAATTGACAGATTGCAAATAGTCTTGACAACCAATGGAATAAATCGTTAGTTTTTTGATGAAAATGCAAATCTGGATCTTGGAATTTTTTTAAAGAACACATTAACATTGGAATGTAGAGTAAATTTACTTCTTTTGAGAAAAGATTGGTTTGTTTTATTTAGAATGTTATTGATAATTTTAGAATGTTATGGATCATCTCAGCCACTGTGATGGAATTGGTCAGAGCTGTCAAAATATGAACAGAATTTTCAGAGCAAGTTGTTGAATGTGGCTGAGTTTGAAGCCCTCAATGAGACGGAAGCCCTTCATTAAAAAAAAACAACTTTGTTGTTTAAAGTATTAATTAAGCAGTGGAAAATCTCAAGGAAGAGGTGCACAATTGCGATAGCATTGAATTAACACAGTGCGGTTGAGGTATGAGCTCTGATAAGTGTCCTCTTTAATGGTTGAATAATGTAGTAGACAAATTGAGAACAGAAGTATTAGACAGGTTCTTTCTATCCATTTTCACCATGGATAAAGTATCAATGATAGAAGGGAAACTAAAAATAAATCTATGGAAGCATTTATTGGATAAAAGGCAATGATAATAGAGAAAATAATAGAACTTAAAATATGTAAATATGGTGTACGTGATAGTTTACAATCCAGGGGCTAAAATAAATAGGCCAGGGTATTTCAAAATGTTTGTCAAAGTCTTTCAACTCTTTTTAAATTTGGAAGTTGTGCTATTAGATCAGCAATTTACTAATATCGTTCTGATATTGCAGAAGAGTGAAATACAAAACCTGGTAATTACTGCTTAACATTATTTCCTAGCAATCTATTATCGCCTGCCATTATGGATAGAATGACTGAACACTCATGAGTTGATCAGAGAGACACAACATGGCTTGATCAGACAAATCATGTCTTACTAAGCGAGTTAAGTTTTTTGAGGCAGTGTTTAATATAATTAAGAGATTTTATTAATATAGTCATCCAGAAGGTATTCAGCACATTTTCAGATAATGAGGTCATTAGAAAGTGTAGAAAGAAGAAGTGTTCTGAATTGGATGAAGCCTTTTGAGTTGGATTGGAAATTGGTTTGAAGTTAAGAGACAGAGAGTGGATATTGTATAAAGGAAATGTTCTGATATGGCCCATGACAAGTGACAGTCTCCAGGGATCTACTGTGGGCCTTAACATTTTATCATATTTATTGATAACTATTAAAGAGACTTAATATCAAAGACTGGAGGTGAAGCGAAAGATAATACAGTCAGCAGTACAGATGGAAACTGAAAGTTGCAAAGTGAAATGGGGGAGACGGTGGTATGATGGCACTGTTATTACCAGGGTGGAATTTGAATTCAGTTAATTAATTGATTAACTAATGAAAATTCAATTATCAAATCTGGAGTTGCAAATTAGTTTCAGTAATGGTGACCATGAAACAATCAATGATCTGGTCCACATGTGACTCCAAACCCACAGCAATGTGGATCACTCCTATCTGCCCTTTGAAATGACCTCGCAAGTCACTGAGTTGCAACAAATAGGAATGGACAACAAATTATTGTCCTTGCTGGTAATTGGCATATTGCATGAAGAATTAAAAGAATAGGTAAAATTGTGGCAAAGAGAGTTTGACAGGAAACTGTGAGGTCATCTACTTTGAACCCAAGAAAGATAAATCAGAGTGTTTTATAAATGGTGAGAATCTATAAATTGTAGTGGAAGTAGGCAGGTAGAAATTAAAGTACACAAACAATTAAAAGCAAGTAGTTATAATACACAATTAAAAAATGTGAATGGAATATTAGTCTTTACCTGAAAGGTGCTGAAATTCAATGTGTGAAGTTAATATATACAGAGCAAAGGTTGCGGTTCAGTTATTGTAAGGCCTTTGTCAGACTTCATCTGGTACTGTATTCGGTTTTGAATACCACAGTTAAGGAAGGGGTATATTGATTTTGAAAGGGGTGAAGAGTACAGACTTATCAGAACAATACTGGAACTGACAGAGTTAAATTATGAGGACAGATTGTGTTAAAATGGACTTGTGATCCCTTGAGAGACAGAGATTGGGATGGGTGGGGGTGGTTGACTGAGTGAGGCATAATTAAAATTTAACAGGATCTGATAGGGAAAGTCATGAGAACTATTTACTATGGCAGGGAAGATCAGGAATAAAGAGACATAACCCTAAAATTAAGACTGTAATTAGGAAATACTTTTTCCATGCAAAGGATAGGAAAGTTTGAGACTCTGACCCTCCTCAGATATCTGAGGATTCTTTGGCAATTAAAATTTTTAAGACTGAAATAGCCCAATTTTTTGGTTAAGGAACTTTGAAACTCGGGTGGGGAAATGGAGCTGGGGTGCTGATCAGCCAGGAATTGCTTGAATTGTGGAACAGAGTTAAGAACTGAATGTTCTACCCCTGTAGAACAGGAATATTGGAATATTAATTTCTACCTGCCTACTTCCACTATCCATCAAACTGCTCTCCTATTCAATGAGATCATGGTTGATTTGATAATCTTCAACTCCACTTTCCTGCCTTTTCCATATAACTCTCATTCCCTTGCTGATTAAAAACCCATTTATCTCAGCCTCAAATATACTTCATGTACAGCCTCAACAGCCCTCTGTGGTAAAGAATTCCACAGATTCACTACCATCTGAAAGAAGAAATTTCATCCCTCTTAAATAATCTCATTGTAGTGATTGTAACCAGCTGGATCGTTTTGACTACGAGATCCTTGATTGGTGTTGTTAACCTGGGCCAATGAGGAAAGCCCTGGATGACCAATATAACCAGCAGATTTAGAATCTCCTCAGTTTGGGGGACTGACTCTGAGCTGGCTGACTACAGCCAGTGTATGGCATGCAAGTAAATAAAGGATGACGGGATACCAGCCACTGTGCAGTTATTTCACTCTTCTTCTGAGATTGTGGACCTTGTTCATGGGGAAGCAACCTTTCCACACCACCCTGTCAAGTCCCCTTGGGGTGTTTCAATAAGAGCAGCTCCCATTCTTTTAAACTCCAGTTGATGCAGGCCCAGCTTGTCCAAAATTTCCTCATAGGCTAGAAAAGGGAAGTGGAAGGATTCAGAGAGGGAATTGCAGAGCATGAGGATTTTTAAAAAATATTCATTCAAAGGATGTGGGCATCACTGATTAGGCCAGATCTTATTGCCCATCCCTGATTGCCCAGATGGCAGTTAAGAGTCAAGTACATTGCTGTGCGTCTGGAGTCACATGCAGGCCTGATCAAGTAAGGATGGCAGTTTCCTTCCCTAAAGAACATTAGTGAACTAGATGGGTTTTTCCAATAATTGACAAATGGTTTCCTGGTCATCATTAGACTTTTAATCCAAAATTTTTTTACTGAATTCAAATTCCACTATCTGCTATCTTCCCAAGAACATGGCCTGGGTCTCTGGATTAATAGTCTAGCAATAATACCACTTCCAGCATTGCATGCAAGATCGGGGCTACCAGAGTCAACAAGGTGAATGGGAGTTGCGTTGTGAATGGGAAAGCATGAAAGGATGTAAATGGAAGGATGAAAATTTTAGATTTGAGTTAGTCAGAGACTGGTAGAAGATGTAAATCAATAAGGATTGCACTAATGAGTTGAATTGGAAAGGGAGCACAGCAGCCTAATTTTGCTTTGAGTAAAATTTATAATGTGTGGAGTATGAAAGGCCAGCTACAAAACATATCATGGTAATATAGTCCAGAGGTGACAATGGCAGGTAGTCTGAGGCAGTAATGGGGTTAAAGCATGTTAAAGCTGGCAGTCCTTGTGGTGGAGAGGATAAGTAATTAGAAACACAGCTCAAGTTTGAGCAAGATGCCAAGCCTGAACAGTCTGATTCAGTCTGAGATAGTGGTCGGGGAGAAGGTGGAGTTGTTGAAGAGGAACCAGAGTTTGTGCTGGATCCTAATGCAAACAGTTTGAGTCTTAATCATGCTTACCTGGAGGAAATTCATAGCTCATTCAAGACATGATATTGGACCAGCATTGTGGCAGCAAACAAAAAACAACTTTGCTCTTAATGATCTAATAGAAGGTTTGACACACAATTTCCATTTACAAGCCACCTCTAATCAGCCTGTTTTAAAGTATTAAATACGTTGAAGTGTGCAGTTAACTTCACTTAGGAAGATTTGGAAATTATGAGGTAATTGGGAAGATTGAATTTACCCTTTTCAGCCCATGTTGTGAAACAATGTGATTTTCTTTAATGAGATGGTTGTTTTCACCCACAGTTTAATGGGATATGTGATCCCATTAGCAAATGTTTCCTGGCAGAGAACTTTTGGGAAATAGGAACAATTGTGCTGTATTGAATTACTACACAAGCAGTCATATAAGCATGGTGACGGGAGAAGCTTATTTGTGTGTATTGTATTAGATTAGAGGCCAATGTTAAATGCACATCTCTGGAAAAGGCTGCTGTATAAACAGGAATGGGTGCAAAGCTGTTTTCCCCATTCATCAGATCAGTCCACATTGTCACTCTTTATTCCCTCCCACTCCTTATGTTTGCTGATATCTTCCAGCGTTCAATGATATTATCTTTATATATTATTGTATATTATCTTTGGGCAGCACGGTGGCTCAGTGACTAGCACTGCTGCCAGGGACCCGGCTTCAATTCCACCCTAGGGCGACTGTGTGGAGTTTGCACAATCTCCACGTGTCTGCGTGGGTTTCCTCCAAAGATGCGCAGGTTAGGTGGATTGGCCATGCTAAATTTCCCGTGTTTTCGGTGATGTGCAGGCAAGTTGGATCAGCCATGGGAAATGCAGGGTTACAGGAATAGGGTGGGGGGACCATGGATCTGGTGGGATGCTCTTTGGAGGGAGAGTGTGGTCTAGATGAGCTGAATGGCCAGTTCCCACACTGTGGAGATTGCATGATTATAATCTCTTGGTCCTGAACTCCTGGTGCTGTTCATCAAAAATCCTTATCTTCACAGATAAATCTTCACAGATAAAGCCTCATTTCACTCAGCCTGACACGTTGTGCATCCCAACTGTCAGCCCTGGCTCTCAGGCCCAAAGCAAAAGGTCATGGGTTCGAGTCCTACTTCAGAGATTTAAGTACATAGTCCAGGCTGGTACTTCAGTGCAGTAATTCAGGTGCCCTGCACAGTTGGTGTTGCCTCTCTGCAAAGATTTTAAGCTGACTCAGTCAGGTGAAGATAAAGTATGGCATTATTTAAAAAGCAAGATAGTATTCCCAGAGTACTAACCGGCATTTATTTCCCACCCCCAAAGTAATTATATGCCAATTTATCATATTTCTATTGATGGGACCGTGTAGCATGCAAATTGGTTGGTATCTTTCCTTACATTGCAACAGAAACAAAACTTCAAAGGTACTTTGTTGACCCTGTATGTCTTCGGGATTGCTGAGATTATGAAAAAAGCGATATCAGTGTAGTTGCTTTCTTCCTGGTTTGAGGGTAGAGAGGGTAGAGCTTTCACATATTTAATTCCTAAACTTTAAAAACGTCCTTCTGAAGTCCTTAGCTTTGCTATTCCCCTTGCTCTGTTTAGAAGCCTCAAAATCCTTCTGGTTGCCCCTCCTATTTCTCTAATGCACACTATTCCATCCATTGTCACACATGTGCTGCACTTTAGGATGTCTTATGGCTCGAAAGAAGATATTCAACTACAATCACTGTTGTCCTGAAACATCCAGAGTTTGGGTAACCCCCCTTCACTGCTCAGTTATTTTTTTGTTAAGGATTTAAAGATCTTTTCCCTTCCCGGTGTTTTAAGGCCTATGATTGCCGCTGATGTGTTCCACTGCTATCATTGCTGCCACTTTGACATTTGGGAATGGAAATTGCAGCACCAAAATGACATTTTGTTCAAGATTTTTTTTCAAATAGTGGCTCCTGTTTTAGGATGAAGTAAAACAAATGTAAAATAAATTAAGTGCAAACTCAATCCACCAAATATTGCACATTCCATATATGTTATAAGCCTATACATATTACCCATATTACACCTGGCTAATTAAATCAAGTACTGTATCAAATGTGGAGGTCATGATAATGTCAGTTTAAAGGATCAACATAAGTACGTACAACAATAATGAACAGGAAAAGTCAATCTGGTCTGTTCCACAGAATGGCAATGCCTTTAGCTTTAGAATATAAACATACCCACCCTTGTCGGAAGCCATTTATCTCTCTTGATAGGTTAAAAAAGCATAAAAAGCCAGATGGTGAATTTTATCTGATTTTAGAGAGTTAATCCAATATGACTCTCACTGAATTGCTCTTTCATCATGATGTAGGACACCTTTATGCCTTCAATCTAACAGAATACCAACTCCAAAATGTTACTGAATCTGTCATTGAACCTAATGGTGTTATTAATCTAACTGTGTTATTGAAACTGGTCCTGTGTCTCGACATTATTAACTTAACTGTTACTGAATCCATTGCTGAACCTCCTGATATTACTGAATCTTACAGTATTCATGACTTTCCCAATGTTTTTGAATCATTCGGTGTTACTGATAGAGCTGTCCCTGTCTGGGTCGAATCACACTGTATGGCTCTGTCCTCCCCAGTTGATCTCCAGCTTTTCTGTCCATTCTGCACTTACTGGTAATGGCACCTTACCACTTCCAGCTAAATCAAACTGCAAGTTAAAGGAAAGGTCATATGGTGTCACTGTCACCTATTCAAAGGTCACCCTGACTCTGGGCTTGCCAGTACTCCCGAGTGCCCATGATCCCAATGAGGGATTCCCCAAAGAGGAGGACATTTGCCCTAATTCACCCTAACTTAGGGACAGTTCTGGTTCCTGAGCCACCCTCTGATACTGAATCTCCCTGTTGGTTGCTCTCAGTCTTCAGGTTGCTGAATTTGAAGATGTGGCTGAGGCTGGCTCCTGTTTGTCTACCCATCATCTTGCAGGCAGTGGAGCTTATGGTCACTGGCAGAAGGGGGCTCCTTCAGGAAGGAAGGGGCGGAGGCAGAGAGTAGAATGGCTGTAGGAGGGAGAGGACTGCTGACTGTGCTGTGAAGGGGGTGGGAGCAAGCAGAGTTTGTCAGAGGGGCAGAGACAGCGTACTCCCCCTTTCTACTGAGTAGTAAGAACCGGACTCGTTCTGCTCAATGGCTTGATCCCAGGCACTGAACCCAAAACTCTCTCTGTTGCATGCATAGACACACAAACACAGACAGTCACACACAGGCACACACACACACACACACTCAGACATACACACACACAGATACACAAATACAGTCTCTCTCTCACACACACACACATACACACACACAGAGGCACAGACACACACAGACACACACTCAGACATACACACACAGATACACAAATACAGTCTCACACACGCACAGGGACATATACACACCCAGACACACACTCAGACATACAGCCATACACAAGTATACTCACACACACAGGGGCACACACACAGACACACACTCCGACATACACACACACACAGGTAAAGCAAGGAGGGAATGAATAAACAAAAGAATCTGCAATTAATCTGTTTTCACAGAGAAACAGGATGTAAAGGAAGAAATATAAAAGACTTGATGTGCAGCCAGATGCAAACATGATAGAGACTGCAGACGTAAAGGGGGAGATACATAAAGGGAAGGGGGTACTGCTGACACAGGCTGGTTGTGGAGGGGCAGGGGCTGAGAAAGGGTGCAGAGGGGGACGCTGGAGAGGGACATACAGTATGGGGGAAGAAGACACGTGCAGAAATTGGCACATTGCAGAAGCGTGCGGAGACTTGGTGTCTGTGTGTGTGAGAGAGAGACACTCAGTGTACAGTTAGGGACACTGCGCGCACACACATAATACAGGCTGCGTGCGCTAGGGGAGAAGGAAAGAAAGAGAGAGGAACTCAGTGCACTGAGACACGGTGTGCGGAAAAAAGAGAGATATTTAAAGAGAGAGAGAGGCGCAGAACAAGAGACAACGCAGGGAAAGAGAAAGAACCCAGTGCTTCCTTAGCACTCACCACTGAAGTGAAAGGGACGGGGACGATGATAGGGTAAGTGGCATCGCATTGATATATTGATCTATTTTAACACCTTCACTCTGGTAAGTGCTCGGGCTGGTTCTCTGTGCCATTCAGAGTGGAAGGAAAGCTGACGGTGGCTCTTTTGTTTCCCGTTGCCACTGCTTTCGGGTGGTTTGTAAGTTCTCCCCTCACCCCCGCTTCTGCACTGGAGACAGAGGACACGGGCACTGTCTCAGAGGGAGGTTTACACATCAGACGAATCCTAATTTTTTTTTTTGCAGCTCCCTTTTCTGCTTCAGTCCATCTGTTAGACACTAATCTTTGTTCGCAGACTCCCCTCCCCTCTATCCTACAGCTTAAAAGCACAGACTGCCCACATCAGCCGCGTTTTAATATCCGTGCCTGGTTTCGTTTGGGAGCAGAATATAGAGCCACCGAGATGGGTGGTTGACAGCAGAAGGTACATGTGGGCAACTGGGCATCGAATCCTGGCCGCCCGGGGACCTGAACTGTGCTAAGTGCTAATGTAGCTAACAGTCCAAACTTCAGTTCCCACTCTCAGATGGGTTGGGGCTTGGTGTCGTTGCCGACTCTCTCTCTCGTCTTTTTTACTCCCTCCCCACCCTCTTCCTTTGTGCCACCAAGCGAGGGAAACAACAGTTCGAAACGCCGTTCTACCACTAACCCCTGGCCAAATGGTCTCAGGCAGCGATGCCCCACGCAGTCGAGTAGCCTGCAGACTTTTGCTGAGCGGTGTCGGTGGTAGTTCAGTGGTTGGCACACTGAGGTGACCGGCAAAGAAAAATCAAGGGTGGCACCCCAGTGCAGCAGCTGAGGGGGAGGTTTGTATGGCCCAAGGTCTCAGGTGAGATGTCGACTGAGGGGTCTGCTCAGGTAGATACAGCATTGGATTTAGAGAAGAGCAGAAAGTCATTTCCAGAGTCCTAGCCAGTGTATATTCGTCAAATAACATCTCAAGAACAGATCAGAAACATTGAGCATTAGCAGACAATTCAACCCCTCGAGCTTGTTCCCACATTTGAACTGGATAATTGTCAATCTTCTCCCTCAACAACCTTTTCCTGTTTTATCCTGTATCGCTGGGAATTTAAAGAAAAATTGTTCATGGGATATGGGCTTCACTGACGAAACCAACATTTATTGGCCATCCATAAGACCATAAGACATAGGAGCAGAAATTAGGCCATTCGGCCCATCGAGTCTGCTCCACCATTCAATCATGGCTGATAAGTTCCTCAACCCCATTCTCCTGCTTTCTCCCCGTAACCCTTGATCCTCTGGATGATCAAGAACCTATCCATCTCAGTCTTAAATGTTCTCAATGACTTGGCCTCCACAGCCTTCTGTGGTAGTGAATTCCATAGATTCACCACTCTCTGGCTGAAGAAGTTTCTCTGTATATACACCCTGGAAAAGACAGGGTGTAAGCAGCCTGCTTGAATCTTTGCAGTTCACTGGTATAGGTGGACCTGCAGTGTTCTTTGGAAAGGATTTCCAGATTTTTCACCCAGCGACATTGAGGGAATGCCAGTCATCTTTCCATCTGAGGATGGTGTGCTATGTGGAGGTGAACCTGAAGGTGGTGGTGTTCCAACATATCTTCTTGTCTTGTCCATTGAGGTGGGAAGAGGTTGTGGGTTTGGAAGGAGACATTGGAGGAACTTTGGCAGATTACTGCAGTGCATCTTGTCGACAGTACACACTGCTGACACTGTGTGTTGGTAATGAAGGGAGTGAATGTTGTAGGTGGTAAATAGGGTGCCAGTCAAGCAGGCTGCTTTCTCTGGGATGGTGTCAAGCTTCTTGAGTGTTGTTGGAGCTGCACTCATCCAGGCTATGGTCATTTCTGTGGCATGAGTGTTACTGTCCACTTGTCCACCCAAGCCTGGATATTGTCCAGGTCTTGCTGCATTTTGATATGGACTGCTTCAATATCTGAGGAGACATGAATGGTGTTGAACATTGTGGAATCATCAGCAAACATCTCCGTCTCCTACCTTTTTATAGCAAGGATTGCTGAAGATGGTTGGGCCTAGGACGTTACTCTGGGGAACTCCTACAGAGAGGTCCTGGAACTGGAATGATTGACTGCCAATGACTGCAACCATCTTTCTTTGCGTCAGATATAACATAAACCAAGAGAGAATTTTCCCCAATTCCCATTAACTGCAGTTTTTTAGGGCTCCTTGATGCCATACTTGGTTAAATGTGGAACAAGGAACAAGATTAGGCCACTTGGCCCTTTGAACCTGTTTCACCATTCAATAAGATCATGGCTGATCTCATTTTAATCTCAAGTCTGCATTCCTGCATATCCCCATTAACCTTTTATCTCCTTGGTAGTTAAGAATCTATCTACCTTTGCCGTAAAAGTTACGGAATATTGGTATGTATCTTGAGTGAACTAAAGCACTGAGGTGGAATTTATGGTATGGTTATGTAAGTCTCTGGTCAGGCTAATTCAGAGTGCTGGGATCAGTCCGTGCACCCCATCTGAGGAAAGACACAGTGGTCTTGGAGGTATTTCTGAACAGTCCCACCAGAATGGAGGCACAGCCAGAGCATTAAGTTTTGAGAGCAGTTTGCATAGACTACATTTGTATTCCCTTGAGCGTCAAAATTAAGGGGTGTTCCAATTGAGGTGTTTCAGATAGTTAAATATCTTTAGCAAAAGAACCGACTTCACTAGAACACAAGAATTGGGAGCATGAATAGATCATTTGGCTCCTCAAGCTTATTCAGCTATTTGATAAGATCATGGCTGATCTGATTGTGACTTCAAATGCATTTTCCTGCCCATTACTCTTGACTGTCTTTTCAATCAAAAATATATGTAACTCCAACTTGAACATATTTTATGACACACTCGCTGTTGCTTCAGTGGAAGACATCCACAGATGAATGACCCTCTGAGTGAAAATAAAGTTCTTAATTCGATCTTAAATGAGAGACACCCAGTTTTTGTATCCTGGTTCTAGATTTCCTCAGAAGGAAAAACATCATCTCAGCATCAAATTTGTGAAGTACCTTCAGCATCTTACAGGTTTCAAAAACGCACCTCTCATTCATCTAAACTTTAGTGGGTATAGGCCTAATCTTTCTACAACTCATTCATCCCAAGAATGAATCAAGTAAGCCTTCTCTCAACTAACTTCTAATGCAATTATCTATTTAATTAAGTGAGGACAGCAAAACTTTACATCAGTTGTGGACTCACTAAGCCTTGCACAGCTATGGTAATACTCACCTACTTTCATATTCAATTCCTCTGGCAATAAACACCAAGATATTTGTTGTCTTTTAATCACTTGCTGTACCTAATTACTAACTTTTTGTGATTCACACACCACCACCCCCGGGTCCTTGGTGTATGGTAGAGATCTGCAGTCTCTCTATATACTACTTTCATTTCTTCCTACCAAAGCAGACAAGTTCATATTGTCCAACATTATACTCTATCTACCAGTGCTTTTCCCACTCACTTAACCTATAAAAATCCCCATAGAGATTCTTAGGTCCTACTGACAACTTACTTTCCTTCCCACCTTTGTGTTATCTGCAAATTTAGCCTAAATGATTTTCGTCCCTCCATCATGGCCATTTATATGGTTAACAAGCCAAATGAAATGGGTTGGTTGGTTAATTGCTAAATGCTCAACCTTGATCATGCCTTGAATCTTTAAATCACAGAAGGTTTTGCAAATTGAACAGTGATGCCACCTGCTATGTATGCTGCAAACACATTTGGGTATTGAGTCAGGGAGGCAAATAATTCAGTCTCTGTTACAGATTTAGATTTATCTGCCTTTAACTTAAGACTTGCAATCCTGTCTCTGAGTTCTGGAACTGGTGAATCATAGTCTTTGGATTATTGGTGTCAGATGAGCTGCTGTATAATGACCTGCAACCATATACTTTGTATCAAGTAAAGTACTGAAGATTTCCAAAAAGTAGATGGAGTTTTGAGTTATAGATGGCCCCCCTTTGCCACTTGGCATGAATATCTGAAGATGGACAGCATTTTTGATCATGAGTTGTGGTGTTATTGGCTTAAGTATTTCAGACCCTTTGGAAATAGTCCTTTGTAATGTTCGTTTTGACAGCACTTATAATTCTTCTTTAGTTTATTGATGCCAGGTTGTGAGTCCAAGTTTGCAAATTACTTTTTCTTTCGTGAACCATATGTAATTTAAAATTTGTATAGGGAAGGTTATTTACTCATTTAACTACCACATTGGTAGTTGATGGATGTGTGCGTGCGTGTGTACAATGTGTGTTTATGAATCCTTTTCTTAAAATTACATTTAAAACATCTATTGTTGAAATACCATATTTCGCAGAGTTGGACAGATTATTTGCTTATTCTGCCTTTTATTCCACTGTAATTACAGTCCATTGCTGGAAAATTTAAATGTTGGTCAGAGCAAACTGCTGTCAGCAGATTAATTGAAATTGCTTACACACAAGGCTGTGCTGAGTAATCTTGAATTATTGTCATGATATAATTGTATTCATTTCCAATTACTCTAGTTTCCAGTCTTCCTCAACTGAAGGGATTCATTGACGCTGTTTCATGGACTTTGATTGCTTTTGGAATTGAACTAAATGGTCACTTTGGACCATAACATTCATATACTTGGGTGGGGCTGAGGAACAAGAACCAAGCTGATTCTATCAAATCTTGGTGGATTGAAGTCAGTTACAGCTCACTGCTGCTGTCTTGGCTGAAAGCTGTTTGATCATAGATGATAGAATTCCCTACAGTGTGGAAACAGGCCCTTCGGCCCAACAAGTCCACAACTCCCCCTCCCATTCCTCAGATGACATGTCCATCCTGGGCCTCCTGCAATGCCACAGTGACACCACCCGAAGGCTGCAGGAACAGCAAATCATATTCAGCCTGGGAACCCTGCATCAATGTGGATTTCACAAGCTTCAAAATCTCCCCTACCCCAACCGTATCCCAAAACCAGCCTAGCTCATCTCCACCTCCCTAACCTGTTTTTCCTCTCACCTCAAGCCACACCCCCATCTCCTATCTACTAACATCATCCCGCCCCCTTGACCTGTCCGTCCTCCCTGGACTGACCTATCTCCTCCCTAACCCCCTACCTACACTCACCTTTACTGGCTCCATCCCCACCTATCCTCTCCTGTTTCCACCTCCCCCTCTCTCCCTACTTATTTCAGAACCCTCTTCCCCTCCCCCATTTCTGATGAAGGGTCTAGGCCCGAAACATCAAGTTTTCCTGCTCCTATGATGCTGCTTGACCTGCCGTGTTCATCCAGCCTCATGCTTGTTATCTCAAGTCCACACTGACCCTCAGAGCACCTACCCAAACCCATCCCCCTATAACCCACCTAATCTACAAATCCCTGAACACTATGCATTTAGCACAGCCAAACCGACTAGCCTGCACATCTTTGGACTGTGGGAGGAAACCGGAGCACCCAGAGGAAATACAGGAAGAATGTGCAAACTCCACACAGACAGTCGCCCGAGGGTGGAATTGAACCCAGGTCCCTGGCACTGTGAGGCAGCAGTGCTAACCACTGTGCTACCGTGTTGCCCAAAGCTTGGGACTTGTTTGAACTTGGAATCTTCCTGGTGTGTGTAGATCATCAATGTAGCATTTTAAAATAACAGATCCTGCAGGAGGCAGTTTGCATGTCGGTGAAGAGACGCGAATATTGTTTTATTTATGTTGGCATTCACCAAAGATCCTCAGACAGCACCTTCCAAACCCATGACACCCTCCATCCAGAAGGACAAGAGCGGCAGATACATGGGAACACCTCCACCTGCAACTTCCCTTCCAGGCCACTCACCATCCTGACTTGGAATAATTATGGAAAGGGGACGACGGCTCAGCAGAGATTATTCCAGTTTCCAGAACAAGTAATAGGACAACGAGTGTGGAAAAGGTTGGGAATCTAACTTCAAGCACAGCGGATAAGGGGACAACTATGAGTAGGCAGGCAGTCAACGCAGGGCTGATGGTGTCATACCTAAATGCATGTGGTATACAAAACAAGGTAATTTAGCATATGTGCAGATTGAAATCGACAGGTATGATGTTGTGGGCATAGAGACATGGCTGCAAGAGGATCAGGGCTGGGAACTGAATATCCAAGGATCAAAAGGACAGGCAGATGGACAGAGGGAGCGGAGTTGTCTTCTTAGTGAGAAATGAATTTAAATCAATAGCAAGATGCGATGTGGGATCGGAAGGTGTAGGATCTGGGTGGGGTGATTTGAGGTACCGCAAGGGAAAAAAGACTCTGATGGGAGATATGTACAGGCCTCCTAGCAGTAGTCAGGTTGTAGGGCAGAAAATAAATCAGGAGGTAGAAAAGGCTTGGTATAGAGGCACTAATACAATAATTATGAGTGTTTTCATTATACAGGTAGACAGGGAAAATCAGGTTGGTAGTGATTCCTCAGAAAAGCAACTCACGGAACATCTACAAGATTTTTTTTTAACCACAGCTTGTGGTAGAGCTCACTGGAGAAAGACAGTCCTGGTTTTGGTGATATGTAACGGGGCAGACTTGATCAGGGAGCTGAAGGTGAAGTAACTTCTAGGGAGCAGTGACCATAACTCACTCTGCAGTTTGAGAAGGAGAAGCTGGAGTCGGATGTGACAGTATTACAATTGAGTAAAGGTAACTACAAAGACATGAGGAAGGAGCTGGCCAGAAGTGATTAGAAGGGAAGACAGTGGAACAGCAATGGCAAGAGTTTCTAGGGCTAATTTGGGACGGATAGTAGAAATTAATCATAAGGAAAACGGAACATAACTAAGGGAAGGGTGGGGCAACCGTGACTGACAAGGGAATTCAGGGACAGCATAAAAGCAAAAGAAAAAGCATATAATGTGATGAAGATTAGTGGGAAACCAGAGGATTGTGAAGCCTTTAAAAACCCAGCAGAGGATAACTAAAGAAGCAATAAAAGGGGAGAAGATGATATGTGAGAGTGAGTGAGCTAGTAATGTAAAAGAAGATTGCAGTAGTTTTTTTTTAGATATATAAAAGGTAAGAGAGAGGTGAGAGTGAACATTAGACTGCTGAAAAATGAAGCTGGAGAAGTAGTAAAGGGGAGCAAAGAATTGATTGAGAAACTTAATGGGTGCTTTGCATCAATCTTCATGGTGGAAGATACCAGCAGCATACCAGAACTTCAAGGCAGTCAAAGGACTGCAGTGTGTGTAGTGACCATCACTGTGGAGAAGGTGTTGGGGAAGTTGAAAGGTCTGAAGGTGGATAAATCACCCAGACCAGATGGACTACACCCCAGGGTTCTGAAGAAGATAGCTGAGCAGATTAAAGAGGCATTGGTAGTGATCTTTCAGGAATCACTAGAGTTAGGGAGGGTCCCAGAGGATTGGAAAACGGCTGTCAAAGAAGAGAGGGGCTGAGGCAGAAGACAGGACACTTTAGGCCGGTTACCTGATCTCGATCGTTGGTTAAGATTTTAGAGTGCTTTATTAAACATGAGATTGCAGAGCGCTTGGAAGTATATGGTGAATTGGGCGGAGTCAGCACGGCTTCATCAAGGGGAGATCTTGCCCGACAAATTTGTTGGAATTCTTTCAGGAGGTAACAAGCAAGTTAGACAAAGGAGAGCCAGTGGACACCATCTATTTGGATTTCCAGCAGGCCTTTGACAAGGTGCCGCACAGGAGGCTGCTAAATAAGATAAGAGCACATGGTGTTAGGGGGAAGGGACTGGCATAGATGGACGATTGGCTGATTGGCAGAAGTCAGAGAGTGAGGATGAAGAGGTCTTTTTCAGGATGGAGCTGGTGACTAGTGGAATTCCGAAGATGCCAGTGTTGAGACCACAGCCATTCATGTTACACATTGATGATGCGGACAAAGAAACTGAGGGCATTTTTGCTAAGTATGCAGATGACACAAAGATAGGTGGTGGGTCAGGTAGTGTTAAAGAAGTGACAAGGCTGTAGAAAGAGTTGGACAGGCTAGGAGAGAGGGAGAAGTGGTAGATGGAATACAATGTGGGAAAGAATGAGGCTATGCACTGTGAAAGGAAGAATAGAGACATAGACTATTTTCTAAGTGGAGAAAGTCTTTGGAAATCTAGAGCACAAGGGGATTGAGGAGACTCGGGTCTGGATTTCTTGAGGTTAACATGCAGGTTCATTTGACAGTTAGGAAGGCAAATGCAATATAGGCATTCATCTCCAGAATGCAAGAATACAAGAGTAGAAATGTACTGCAGAGACTGTGCAAGGTGCTGGTCAAACTGTATTTGGAATATTGTGAGCAGTTTTGGGCACCATATCTAAGAAGAGATGTGCTGCTGTTGGAGGGGGTCCAAAGGAGGTTTACGAGGTTGATCCCCAGGGATGAGGGCTTGTCATATGAGGAGCATTTGAGAAATCTAGCTCTGTACTTGATAGAGTTTAGAAGAATTAGGTGGGATCTGATTGAAACTAACAAAATATGGAAAAGCCTGGATGGAGTTGACATGAAGAAGTAGTTTCTGCTAATAGGAGAGACTAGGACTGGAGGGCACAGCCTCAGAGTGAAGGGATAACCCTTTAGAATTGAGATGAGGAGGAATTTCTTCAGCCAGAGGGTGGTGAATCTGTGGAACTTATTGCAGCAGAAGGCGGTGGATGTATTAAGATAGAGATAGATACGTTCTTGATTAGTAAAGAAACCAAGGGTTACAGAGAGAAGGCGGGACAATGGGGTTGAGAAGCATATAATCTATGATCGAAAGGCAGAGCAGACTCGATGGGCTGAATGGCCTAATTCTTTTCCTGTATCTTATCGTCCTACATATTACTGTTCCCTCACTGTTGCTGGGTCAAAATCCTAGAATTCTCTCCCTAAGGGCATCGTGGGTCAGCCTACAGCACATGGACTGCAGTGGTTTAAGATGGCAGCTCACCACCATCTTCTCAAGAGAAACTACGAATGGGCAATAAATGCTGGCTCAGCCAGTGACACCCAGGTCCCATGAATGAATAACAAAAGACAACTATTTGAGCATTACACTAGGACATACACCACCACAATGGTATTGCACATGATATCATTGCATGACTCATGAATTAACCTTGACCAAACCTTTATCCTCGCAGCTCTTTAGAAATGACTTTTTTCCAAAAGTCAAACCTCTGGTCACCATGTCCCTGAGAACAGCAACTATTTCCAAACAGCTTATTGGTTTTCTTTTTATGAAATTGCGCGATTGTCTGAATACAACAAAGATCTGCATCAGAGAAACCTCAAACAAGGTCAAGTTTATTGAAGCATTTCATGTACGTTCCCCTTAAAAGAAACATGTGCAGGGCAATGAAGAAAGAAGAAAGGAGCGGGATTAATTGGGCTACTGTTTCAAAAAGCTGGCACAGGCACATTGGGCTGAATGGCCGTCTTTGCTGTGTGATTTGTAGATGCATAAAATCTTTGTCAGATGCAGCCCCTGTGAGATTAGATTTAATTTAAATCACATAGTGGTGACATTCCCATTTAAAAGAATAGAGTGCAATATTCTGAACTGGTTAAACCAGTTCAGTAACTTCATATAATCATAATGTTTATTTCCAGTAAACTTTTAAGAAGGGTTTTATTGTCGAGCACAATTGAAATGTATTTGTAATGAAATGAGGGAGCGATACTTCAGAGAACATGTTGTCCTGTTACAGCCGTGGAAAAAACCAATAATGTTTTGTTTCTGTAGAGCACAAATTAAAACACAGTATAACTCACTGCCATGTGATTCTGTCAACCTGACAATGTATCTGCTATTGTGTGCCACGCTGCAGTCATTGAATCATAGAGATGCACTGCACGGAAATGGAACCTTCGATTCAACTCTTCCATGCCGACCAGATATCCTAAATAAATCTAGTCCCATTTGCCAGCATTTGGCTCATATCCCTCTATAGCCTATTCACATACCCATCAGGTGCCTTTTAAATGTTGTAATTGTACCAGCCTCCACCACTTCCTCATTCCATATACGCACCACCCTCTGCATGAAGAAGTTGCCACTTAGGTACCTTTTAGATCTTTTCCCTCTCACCTATGTCCCCTAGTTTTGGACTCCGCCACTATGGAGAAAAAGACCTTGCCTATTTACCCTATCCATGCTTCTCATGATTTTATAAACTTTGACAAGGTCACCCCTCAGCCTCCGACGCTCCAGGGAAAATAGCTCCAGTCTGTTCAGCCTTTCCCTATAGCTCAAACCCTTCAACACAGACAACATCCTTGTAAATCTTTTCTGAACCCTTTCAAGTTTCACAACATCCTTCCAGTAGCCGGGAGACCAGAATTGCACACAGTATTCCAATAGTGGCCTAACCAATGTCCTGTATAGCTACAACATGACCTCCCAACTCCTATACTCAATGCACTGACCAATAAAGGCAAGCTTACCAAGCACCTTCTTCACTATCCTGTCTACCTGTGACTCCACTTTCAATGAGCCTGCACTCCAAGGTCTCTTTGTTCAGCAACACTCCCCAGGATCTTACCATTAAGTGTATAAGTCCTGCCCTGATTTGCCTTTCCAAAATGCAGCACCTCACATTTATCTAAATTAAACTCCATCTGCCGCTCCTCAGTCTATTGGCCCATCTGATCAAGATCCTTTTGTACTTTGAGGTAACCTTCTTCCCTGTCCACTACACCTCCAATTTTGGTGTCATCTGCAAACTTATTAACCATACCTCCTGCATTTACATCCAGATCATTTATATAAAATGACAAAAAGCAGTGGACCCAGCACCGATCCCTGTGGCACACCACTGGTCACAGGCCTCCAGTCTGAAAAGCAACCCTCCACCACCACTATCTGTCTTCTACCTTCGAGCCAGTTCTGTGTCCAAATAGCCAGTTCTCCCTGTATTCCGTGTGATCTAACCTTGCTACTGTACCTTCCACATTTTTTTCAAGTAGATAGTATTCCTGGATTTAGGGCTGTTTTTCAGTTGCTATGTTTGGAGAGAAGAAATCTTGCCTTTCATAATCTTGTGATGCCTTGAAATACTCCTATCCAATGGAGTGATTCTGAAGTAAAGCCACAATTGTAGGCAATGCAGTAGTCGGTTTGCATACAGCCAGGTCCAACGAACAGTGTTGAGCTAATGACAAGATTATGTTTTTTTTGGTGATGTTTGTTGAGAGATAAATATTGATTAGGAGACTGAGCTGCCTCCCTGGCTGTGTTTGAGCTGTGTTGTGGGATCTGAGAGTGCCAGGGACATCTGAAAGACACCTCTGACAGCGCAGTACTCCCTCAATATGCTATTTGGATTGTCGGCTTAAATTCCATGCTGCTCCAAGTACAACATTCAGGATAGCATTGAACTCACAACCAGGAGGTGAGACTGTCACCTATGAAGCAGTTTTTGAAGGACTGCTTTGTTTTTTCTTTATTGCACGCTATTGCATCACTCGCATCTTCAAACAGCTGCTAATGTAGTTGATCAACGAGGTAATAGCACCTTGGGATCAGTGCTGCAAATCTAAGCACTAAAGTGGAAAAACTCTGAGAGAAAACAATTAACCAAGGATTTCAGATGTGGCGCAACATCCATAAATAACAGTGTGGAGCTGGAGGAACACAGCGGGCCAGGCAGCATCAGGGGATCAGGAAAGGTGACGTTTTGGATCAGGACCCTTCTTCAGAAAGTCCAACATCCATACATCCATGTTGTCAACACACCAGTCAGTGTCTGTATCAGACACCTTGTTCCAATATAACCTCATGGCATGCTTCCAGTCATGACCAAGGTATTGTCTGGGCTGGAGAATTTTAGTTATGAAGGGAGATTGGACAGACTAGCGTTGTTTTCCTTGGAGCAGAGGAGAAGGAGCGTGGACATGATTGAGAAAATTAAGAGGGGCATAGACAGGGTAGGCAGAAAGGAACTTTCCCCTCGGTTGAGGGATCAATGACAAGGGGCATAGGTTTAAAGAAAGGGGCAGAATGTTAGAGGAACTCTGAGTGAAAGTTCAAAGGTGAAAGTTCAACGTGATAGCCTTTCTAAAGCAGGGAGTCCACATTGGGCTTCATTATAGGTGAAATGCTGGAAAATGGATTTAGAATAGTTAGGTGGTTGTTTTTGACTGGCATGGATGCGATGGGCTGAAGGGCCTTTTACTGCGCTGTGCAAGCTCGACTCCCACTCCCCTCTCTTGCCAATGTTGCTTAAGGTGCAGCAACACAGATTTACATTGCTGTCAGGCCTGAATACATGTTGGACATGATGAACAATGTGCTTGTTAAAATAACTGATGCGCTGAGCAAATACTTTAATACGCGGTGGTGTTGACACAAGTTGTATCTGTTGTAGCAGGTTCAAGGGAAACAACAGCGATGCAAAACTGTTACTGCTATCTCAATGAGATGACTGAATACTTGTTTCTGCAGAAATTGAAGATGTGCTGTTGCAACATGTCCACGAGTGAAGTATGTGGAAGCAGGCCATTTGGCCCATCGAGTCTACCCCAATCCTCCAAAGAGCATCCCACCCAGACCCAGTCAATCTCTGTAACCCTGCATTTCCCCTGGCTAATCCATCTAGCCTGCACATCCCTGGACACTATGGGCAATTTAACATGGCCAATGCACCCACATCTGCACATCTTTGAACTGTGGGAAGAAGCCAGAGCATCTGGAAGAAACCCACTCAGACACAGGGAAAATGTGCAAACTCCACACAGACAGTTGCCCAAGGTTGGAATTGAACCGGGGTCCCTGGCACTGTGAGGTAGCAGTGCTAACTACTGAGCCATAATGCACTGGGTCTGTCCTAGCAGAATTAGTCCTTACTGACAAAGAGCTATTCTAATGAGCGGTACTTTGTGTTTAAATTATGCAAATAGTGTCTGCAAACCCTGGCAGCACTCCCAAAAGCAGATGACGATTTTCCAAAGCAAGTTTCCTTTGCTGTTGACAGTCTGGTCTTGAATTCCCTAAGACGTGCCTGTGGAGAGTGCCAAGTGTTGTTTGAGCAGTTGCTATAAGTGATGGAGTCAAGGGATTGTGCCGTAAACAGAGGAGAGAATGCCTGACAACAGTCCCCCAGTTCACTCTGCAGCTCCTTTCGTTCAAAGACTATAATGCACCATTCCAAAGTTTCATTATTATTGTATTTAAATTTGGATTTAAAGGACTTCATGCGTAGAGCTGGTGCATGACCATGCCCGATTTGATGAATATCACTTGACTTTATACAGCAGTTTAGAAAAGCCCTATACCTGTTACAGTGAACCTGTGGAACTAATATAAAGATCCATTCTGCTAAAATGTGAAAGGTGCTCTGCTAATTTCATGAATGATTTGGATGCAGGAGTAGAAGGTACTATCGCCAAATTAGCAGATAACACTAAAATAGTTGCATTAAGGAAATAAGGAATTCACAAGTGGTTAGGTTTGTTGAATGGGCCAAATTTAAGTGTGAGGTTATCCATTCTGGTCAGAAGAATCAAAAAGTAACTTAACTTTTGAAATGGAGAGAAACATCAGAGTGCTTTGTTGCAGAGGGATCTGGATGTTCTCACATATGTATCACAGAAAAGTAGTATGCAGGTACACAAGGTGATGAGGAAGGCAAAAGGAGTCTGTAGGGTAGGGGAGTGTTGCTCCAATTGTACCAGGCATCAATGAGACCCCACCTGGAGCACTGTATACAGTTTTGGGGAGGGATGTACTTGCATTGGAGACAGTCCAGAGGAGATTTAAAAGATTGTTCCAGAGGTGAGGGGTTTCTCTGATGAAGAAAGAATGCGCAGTTCAAGCCGAGAGATTTGAAGAATGAGAGGTGATCTAATTGAGGTCTATATAAGATGCTAAAGGGGATTGACGAAGTAGGTGTAGAATGGGTGTTTCTTAATGTCGGGCAATCTAGAACAAGAGGATACGTTAGCAGATTTAAAAAAGAGGTGAGACAAAGTCACATCTCCCAAAGGGTCATGAATCTGCAGAATTCACAACCCTAGAGAGCAGAGGATACCTGGGCATTGAGCAAATTAAAGAAGGATAGAGGTAGATGTTTAGTTAGCAACAGGTTCAAGAATTATGGAAAGTGAATAGGAAAGTGGAGTTGAGAGTTCCTCCTGTTTGTTTTGCAATCATGCTGTTTTGTCAGGAGGAATTCCACCCTCTTGGTATTCATTTGGAAAACACAACTAGAATAACATTGACAGGTTCTAGTCTAAATAATAAAAACCTTTCATGTTGTTCATTTCATGAATAGTGCAAAAATTTGGCAGCAGTGCTGGAATTCTTTGTGAATGGGCCTTTGAGCGAATATCTTGCACCAGTGTGCATTGACATGATACCAGGAATGTCCAAGCTTTTTATGTGAGACGTCACATTTCTGCTTCTTCCTTACCTTGGGGGCTGGTGGGCAAATTTCAGAAAGATGAGACATTAGGAATTTATCTTGCCATTATCGAAACTGCATTCTATGAACGAGGTTCACATGGGAAGGTAATTAATGCAGTGACACAAAGGTGACAGTGACACAGATTCATTCACACGCACTCTCAAATATACACATGCTGTCTCTTACATGCCTGTGCCCCTGCTGTGACTCCCACATATGCAGGTCACCTTGACTCGCTTAGGGAGGAAGAGTCTTGTCCTCGCATCTCCAGTTCTCAGACTGAATGAAGCGACCACCTTTTTCACTGCTTGCTGTTGCTCCAAATGCAGACAGTTTCCCAAGAGAAATGGATAGTGGAGCAGCAGCTCCTTGCAGAAGCCTCCATTTACCTGTATTTGGGACTCCGCTCTGTGAACTGGTTGAAAGGCTTGGGAGCCCATGTGCTGAATGTTGGACTAGCCAGTACAGGACTTCAACACAAAAATCAAGGCAGATCTCATTCATTCAGTCAATCATTCAGTCACTATCACATTGATCGTGAAATTTTCTGTGTGCAACATTGTGTCTGAGACCTCTCTCTTCAGATGCACTTTCAAGTCTTCTCTTATATCAGAGTTGTGTCATCAGTTACATGATTGTGATCTGCAATGTTACGACATAGAAAGGTCAAAGCTATATCAGTTTGGATCACTGTCAACTCTCAGTCAGAAAATTGAATTTGAATCCTTTTGCAGGCTTTTAGCTCATTAATCAAGGCTGTCACTTCTGAAAGAATGCCACACTGTGTCTGGTTGAGCCAGGACTGGATGTGGAGATATGGGGAACTGCATATAAAGTGGGGCTGGTGCGGGAGGAAAGCGGAATAGTGGTGACAGGTGGGCACCAGTAATAGGTATAACCTGGTTGGTCGATGGGAGGGATGCATCCGGTTGGTGGCTGGAAGGGAGGGTTGGTAGGTAGAATGGAAGGGAGGAGGTGGGGCTGGAAAAGGAGCTGAGGGATGGGTGGGAAGGTGGAAAGGTTATTTGAAATTAGAGAACTCAATGTTAAGTCCCCCTAGCCCCACCTCCAGTCCTGAAGAAGGGTAATACCTGAAACATTGACTGCTCCTTTCCTCTAGATGCTGCCTGGCTTGCTTTGTTCTTCCTGCCTCCTGTTTGTCTACGTGGATATTCCAGCTTCTGCAGTTTTTTTGTCTCTAATAGAATGATGCAGTTGTGTTGGTTGGGAGGGTGGGGGAGGGTTGGAAATCTATGCAGTAGTTCTGTATTCCAACATTGGAAAGTTTGAATTATAGAAAGATCAATTTTGCAGAAGGATGGAGGCAAAGAGGTTTGGGTGATGGAAAAAGTCATCTAGAACTCAGTTGGAATCAAGCAACGCAGATTGAGCCATTCGGCTCATCATGTTTATGCTGGCTCTTGGAAAGAGTTACTCAGGTGGTTCCCTATTTTTGTGCTTTACCCCGAGCCCTGCAAATTTCCCTTTTTCAACAAAAAAGGACACATTTTGACTGAGATCTGGTACTTCTGAAGTTTGAAACTAATTTTACTGGAAATTACACTGATCGTGAGCACACTGTGTTCTCTTTTCTTTTACAAAAGTACATTACGTACCAGGGTAACAAGGTGTCGGGCTGGATGAACACAGCAGGCCAAGCAGCATCATAGGAGCAGGAAAGCTTGACGTTTCGGGCCTAGACCCTTCATCAGAAATGATTTGAAATTATGTAATGTGAGACACAATTCAGTTTCGATCAATTACAGTACATGGCACTGAGGTGCCTCAGGATACTTCTAATTACAGGTCATATATTTATAATATGCATTTCACGTCAATCTTTCTTTGCATACAACTCGAGGGCTTTCCCACAGGTTTCAGCTCTTCAGTGTACGATGGTGGGAGGGCCTTACACTGTGGAAAGCTGACTGATCTAACAGTATACATTTGGAGAATTACATAGTCATAGAAGGAGGTTATCCAGCCCATTGTGTCTGCAATGGCTTGCAAATAAGCATTATGACTCAGTTCCATTCTCCTGCCCTTTCCACATTTTGCTGCACATTGTTTTTAGATAACCGTAGAACCTTCCTTCTAAATTGATCAAAGAAAAACTTAGGTATGAATTCAAGGTCCTTAGGTAAGGATGATATCAAGGTCAAAGAGAGAAAAGCTGGGATAAGGCAGTAAGTAGTGGTACTTCTAGCCAATATTGAGTAAGCAGAGCTCTAAGATTTCCTGTTATACTATCCTAGCCTCTTGGATTATACCATCAGCTGGCCTTGCATGCAGTACTGTACAGGACAGTTTATTTAAAGGTGGGAACACAAATTTGCTGCACTGAGATCTAACTGCAGAGACAAGTGCAGTAGGGCGTCATCATTGTGTCAAACTTTCTCAAATGTTTGAAGCTCCTTGTTGGATGCTGTATTACATTTTTTATCCCCATTACCTTCCCTTTCACTGATTGTGCTGCACTTGCCTTTCTTGGTCAGTAGATTGAGTATAGGAATTGGGACGTCATGTTGCAGCTGTACAGGACATTGTTTAGGCCACTTTTATAAAATTATGAGGGGCATGGATAGGGTGAAGAGCCAAGGACTTTTTCTCAGGGTATGGGAGCCCAAAACTGGACAGCATAGGTTTAAGGTGAGAGGGGAAAAATATAAAAGGAACATAATGGGCAACTTTTTCATGTAGAAAGTGCGTGTATAGAGTGAGCTGCCAGAGGGATTGGTGGAGGCTGGTACAATTACAACATTTAAAAGGCATCTGGATGGGTACATGAATTGGAAGGGTTTAGACGGATATGGGCTCAATTCTGGCAAGTGGAACTAGGGTAATGTAGGATTTCTGGTCGGCATGGGCAAGGGTCTGTTTCTGTGCTGTACAACTCTATGACTCTGTATGTAATTTAGATGGTGTGAATGATTGGACTGCAGTCAGAAATTGGGATTAAATAGTCAACCGCCGGGCTTGTTTAAAGCTTTAAATTTATTCTTCTGACACCTCTCTAATTTTATAACTTGTCGTTAACAGAGCAAAATGGAAGTGATGTTAATTACAGACAAGAGTGTGTAAAATTGTGGTGTACCATGTTAAAATATAACTGCTTGCTCTGAGCAAATTGGAGTGATTATGTTTAACATGGTGAAACTTGCACTTCATGCTGTCTGGTTCCTGAAATATGACTGAGCTGAGCTTGGAGGGAGGGATCATTTGGAGGTGTGCAACAAGGAGTGGAATGTTCAGTGAAATGTAGAAATATTGCTGAGATTACTTCAGAGTTGCAAAAAAAAGTCTGGTAAATAAGTAAAGACAAGTTAATCACCTACGGCATTGTCCATTGGGAGTCAAGATTGAATGTTGTTATCTGGCGAAGCAATCATAACAAAACTAAAACAAATGCAGAGGTCACTGGTGAAACTCAGCAGAGTTAATGTTTCAAGTCTGGTATCTCCTCATGAGAACCCTCAGATGCTGCCAGACCTGCTGGGTTTTGCCTGCAGTTTCTATTTTTGTTTCATATCTCCAGTGTCTCTAGCCCTTTGATTTATTTTCACAATAAAACTGCCCATGTATGCTTGTCACGCTGTAATCGCAAATTCCTACCTATGAACAAGGGTAGGGCTTATACAATTAATGGTAGGGCCTTGGGTTGTGTTGTAGAATGGAGGGAGCTAGGGGTGCAGGTGTGTAATTCTTTGCAGTTTGCGTCACACATAGACCATATGGTTAAAAAGACATTTGGCACACTTGTCTTCATTGCACAATCCTTTGAGTATAGGAGTTGGGAAGTCATGTTGAGGTTGTACTGGACATAGATAAGGCCTCTTCTGGAATACTATGTCCAGCTCTAGTCACCCAGTTCTAGGAAGGATACTATTAAGATGGAGAGGGTTCAGAAGAGATTTACCAGGATGTCGCTGGGTATGGAAAGTTTGAGTTATAAAAAATGGCTGGATAGGCTGGGACTTTTTTCACTGGAGCATAGGAAGTTAAGAAGTGACCTGATAGAAGTTTATGAAGTAATGAGAGCTATAAATAGTTGCTGGTAGTTGTCTGGAATTGGGTACCGACATATAGGCAGCAAGCTCCATGGGCATTGTCCACATGCACCCTGCAACCACGGACACTGGCATCTGACATGTGCCAGCCTCTAAGAACCCTCATGGCACATCCCTGATCCACTTACAGGACATGTCTGCACTTCAATGCTGCACCTCGGAGCACCGTAGCAACTCTCAATTTAATTCTGTAGCAAGGACACCATGCTCAGGGGCCTGTATCCAGCTCATCAACTGGACCAGGTTGCATTTCCAGCTGTTTGCCTGCTCTGTTTCTGCTCGCTCACTTTGAGCCTACCTGGATGCTTATAGCATCCCGTTCCTTGCCTTGCGTCCTTGCACCTTGCCTGAGACACCAGGCTCACAGTACTGCTATGCTGTCATGTTGATTAATGCGGGCACAAAGCCAGTCAGCCTCTCCTGATTGTTGTTAGTCCTCAAGTCAAGTCAAGGGAGACAACGTGGATCAGGGGGTCCCAGCACAGTGTCAAGGGTAGCCTTCGATGCCAGGCCAGGTGTCGGTCAGCCCCTTGCGACAGTCAGAGTCAGGAACCTAAACAGAAGTAGCTGGAACAGCTCAGCGGGTCTGGCAGCATCTGTGAAGAAAAATATCAGAGTTAACGTTTCGGGTCCAGTGACCCTTCCTCACAGTCTGGAATCTGTTCTCCTCTTGGGGTCAACAGCAGCCAGCAGTCATCAGCCCTGCCCTTGTCTCGACCCTATTGGCCCCATTGTTGGCTGTTTTCCTCCTGTAATGGGGAGAGCCAAAAGTGAGGCAGGTACTAAAGGAGTTGAAAATGGATGATGCAGCTGTTAATTTTGGCGCAGGTGGGGTGGTGCCCCAAGCGAGCGAGTGGGCGATGGAAGGGCATGCAGGGTTAGTGGGCTCGGAGGGTAGGGGCTACGATGAGTGAGGCATGCAGTCATGAGAGTGGTGGAGTTTGGTCCTTGCTGGGCAGTGGCTGCAGAGAGAGAGTGTGAGTGAGTGTGAGGTAGCAGAGAGAAGACGGTGGCACTGACATTGATGCATTGGAGAAGGTCAGGGCTGAGACCGCTCTGACCCAAGTGGCAACCTCAGACCAGGCTGGCATGGTCTGGTGTCACAGCCTCCTTTACTGGCCCTGGGGGCAGAGGATGCCTGCCTTTCTACCGTCCCATGCAGCAGGTCCTCTAAGGCCTGGTTTGCAAGGCAGCACGGCAATTTCCCAATTTTGGGGCAAATATCAGGAGCCGTGCAGGTGAGCTCCAGACTGACAGTGCTTGTCTGGGCGCGCAATGGCCTTTTAATGATGGTGCTAGCGTGGGTGATATCTGGCGAGTCGCTCTGGGCGCAATCAATGATGGAGCAGTGTTAGAATGGGATGAGAGGGTTGATGTCGGGGCAGGGTGGGTAGATAATGAGGTGAGTTTAGTAAGATGCGGCAAGAAAACTCACTGGGTCTCACGGAAAGAATCCCTCTGTGAAATTTGACAAAACTGGCACACAAAAGAGAAGTAAGATTTAGCCCAATAGTTTTCCGTCAGAGCTGCAACGTTAACTCGGTTTCTCTCTCCAGATGTTGCCTGCTGTATTTTTCCCAGCTTTTCGTGTTCTTCAATCAGATTTCCCACATTCACTGTATCTTGCTTTTGTTTCTGCCCATTGTACCTCAGAACTCCCTTCAGGAGAGCTGGGAAGAAAGCATGAGGTGATAATGTATATATAGCTTTTTGTTTGTGAGGCAAACACTCCCTCTTCCTATCTGTATCTTTTGAAATTCCTCATACTACAGGAAGAAGTAGATAGAGGGTCAGCTTTTGTCCCATTTTTCTGCCCCCAGTTTCTCTTGCCAACAACAGCATATTTGTGACGAGGAACTGTGTGTGGTTTAAGAAGAGTCCAATTTTTAAGTGAAAAAAATTGCATACTTTTGAGAACTGAGCAGGTGAGTGGGTCTAATTGTGTAGTTCTCTCAAAGAACAGCAGAGGACTGAGGGGGTGAATGGCCTCCTTCTATGCACTATCATTCGGGTGATTCCATGTGCCATCGTATAAGGTTATTCCGCAAAACTGTTAGTGATTTAAGCCTTTGGAAGTTACATTGTTGTGACCTTAATTTCCCTTCACTTACAAAACCAGCATACACTGGGGATACCTGCTGACTCGATGCTTTTATGCCATTTGAGTGTAATCTCCCACTGCTAGCTACACGTGGTTGTATTAACAAGCTTCAATCCCTTATTCATCTGATATCACCTGGGTGGAGTGTTCTGCCAGTAAGATGTGAGCCAAATTGAGTAATGTAAATGTGCCGCTGGAGACCAGGTTTCCCAGCCAAGATAACAAGCGTGGGGCTGGATGAACACTGCAGGTCAAGCAGCATCATAGGAGCAGGAAAACTTGACGTTTCGGGCCTAGACCCTTCATCAGAAATGGGGGAGGGGAAGAGGGTTCTGAAATAAATAGGGAGAGAGGGGGAGGTGGTTAGAGGATGGATAGAGGAGAGGATAGGTGGAGAGGAGGCAGACAAGTCGAAGAGGCGGGGATGGAGCCAGTAAAGGTAAGTGTACGTAGCGGGGTAGGGAGGAGATAGGTCAGTCCAGGGAGGACGGCCAGGTCAAGGGGGCGGGATGATGTTGGTAGATAGGAGATGGGGTGAGGCTTGAGGTGGGAGGAGGGGATAGGTGAGAGGAAGAACAGGTTAGGGAGGCGGAGGTGAGCTGGGCTGGTTTTGGGATGTGGTGGGGGGAGGGGAGATTTTGAAGCTTGTGAAATCCACATTGATACCATTGGGCTGCAGGGTTCCCAGGCTGAATATGATTTGTTGTTCCTGCAGCCTTCGGGTGGCATCACTGTGGCATTGCAGGAGGCCCAGGATGGACATGTCATCTGAGGAATGGGAGGGGGAGTTGAAATGGTTCGCGACTGGGAGGTGCAGTTGTTTGTTGTGAACTGAGCGCAGGTGTTCTGCAAAGCGGTCCCCAAGCCTCCGCTTGGTTTCCAAGAGGAAGCCACAACGGGTACAGCGGATGCAGTATACCACATTGGCAGATGTGCAGGTGAACATCTGCCTGATGTGGAAAGTCTTCTTGGGGCCTGGGATTGGGTTGAGGGAGGTGGTGTGCGGGCAGGTGTAGCACTTCCTGCGGTTGCAGGGAAAAGTGCCGGGTGTGGTGGGGCTGGAGGTGAGTGTGGAGCAGACAAGGGAGTCGCGGAGGGAGTGGTCCCTCCGGAAGGCAGATAAGGGTGGGGAGGGAAAAATGTCTTTGGTGGTGGGGTCTGATTGCAGATGGCGGAAGTGTCGGAGGATGATGCGTTTTCCCAGCCATTGTGTAATAGCAGGAGATCTCTCGCAACAGGGTCAAATACTTTACACTGAAGATACACTGAACTTAGCCTGGCTTGAATCTTTACTCTGCTGACTCCAGGAAAGACACTTCTGGAGGCAGTCCAGATATTGAAGTCATGACTCAACATTAGTAAACACCCTGAAGAAAATTTTAAAACTGTATCATTTATGAGAACTAAGTCATTCTCTAGCCTGCAGCAATAAGTGGGACTATGAACAAGAGAAAAAGCTTTCATTTTCACTCTGGGGTAAGAGGAAGGAAAGGTTATGAGTCTTTACAGATCTTTGGTGGAGTAGGTTGGGAGAAACTGTTTCCACTGATGGCAGGATCTGTAAAATGAGGTCAGATTTAAGGTCATTGACAAAAAGACCAGATTGGAGTCGATGAGAAAGATTATTCACTAAGGTTATAATAATCTGAAGTGCACTCCCTGATAGAATGGGGGAAGTAAACTTGATGCGAACTTTCGGAAAGGGTTGAATACTTGAAAAGCAAATATGCAGTTGCTTGTTAGCTCACCGGGCAGGTTGTTCTATGGTTTGCAGACATTTCATTATCATTCTCGGCGACATCATCTGTGCGACATCTAATCGAAGCTTCGATTAGAACATCTGCTTTTGATATCTGTGAAAATTATGTTGAGTGTTTGTATTTTCTCTTATTTTGGTAGGACCTTGGCAATGTCTACTTTAGTCGTTTGTCACTTCTTGCCAGTTATCTCTCTCGGCTTTGTAAATCCACTTATATGTTTTTATTCATTTACATGTTACCGTAATATGTTGAGGTTGTGCTTCTATATTTGTCTCTTGTATCAACTGACCGCTGTGCACAGAAATAAAGGTTCCATTTTCTTGGTCAGCCTCTGAAGAGCCCTTGGGAGAGTGACAGCGAAGGAGGGTGATGGTGGGGGGGGTGCGGTGGTGTGGGGTGGGGAGCGGGAATGGGGAAAATCATGCCACCTTACACAAGAAAAACTTGTTTGTGTTTATTTGAATGGGAATGGTTAGTGTTCCTCAAATCTCAATCAGGAAATGATTTAGAACATTTCTGACAGCAGTGGTAGGTTTTCCTTCCTTGCCTTTTGCATTCTTCTGGAGAGTGCTGATATATCTTTCTGGCATTTTGCCGAAAGGGCCTTTGTTTCATTTTTAGTTTCTTCTTGGATTGTGTGTAACAGCTGTGAGGCAATATTTATTATCTATTCTGGTTTCCACGCAGGCATTGAGCCAATCACTAGGATAATGTTTGCCGGACTCCCTCTCTGAATTAAATGGGTTTTTGCTGCCGATTTATCTGGCATTGGGACTGCAGATTACCAGATTTCTCGAAGGCCTTTCCCTGGCTATGGTGGGATTTGAACCTGCACCTTCTCAGTTACTGTTTGACGCAATTATTGTCAGGGTACTGTGTCCATGTGTTTGGGAGCTGTTTATTCAATCTTCCTTTGCATCCTTTCTGAGTCAAACCTGCTCCTGCCCTAAAGTTACTACCAAACAGGTGTCACTGGGTGTCAGCTGAAGTGGGAACCCAGGCACGGTTACAGCATATCTCCTATCACCTACTATGTTCAACTGGTAAACAGTAGGTTAAGGAATGAAGTTGGAAAGTTTTTGGAAGAAGACCATTTGGTTCGTGTTGTCTCATTGTTTGAAAGAACTCGGGTTCAGACCCGAAACGTCAGCTTTCCTGCTCCTCTGATGCTGCCTGGCCTGCTGTGTTCCTCCAGCTCTACACCTTGTTATCTCAGACGCCAGCATCAGCAGTTCCTTTTATCTCTGTCCAGTTGGTCTGACCCCCTTGCTGTTTCTCCATGGTCTTGCCATTTTCCCCCTTTAAGGTTTTATTCATTTACTCTTTCAAGGTTACTATTAATTCTGTTTCCCGTTACCCTTTTCAGATCTTCATAACTCACTACTTAAAACAACTTACCTTCTTTTATCCCTATTTCTCTGGCTCTAATGCCAACTTTTTAAGTTTATGCTGTCTGGCTACCAGAAGAGTGTTCAAAGAGAGAGGAGTGACAGATGGAGTTTAATTTGGATAAATGTGAGGTGCTGCATTTTGGAAAGGCAAATCAGGGCAGGACTTAAAACACTTAATGTTAAGGTCTTGGGGAGTTTGCTGAATGAAAAGACCTTGGAATGCAGGTACATAGTTCCTTGAAAGCGAAGTCACAAGTAGACAAGGTAGTGAAGAAGGCTTTTGTTATGCTTGCCTCTATTGGTCAGTGCATTGACTTTAGGAGTTTGGAGGTTATGTTGCAGATGTACAGGACATTGGTTAGGCCAGTTTTGGAATACTGTGTTCAATTCTGGTCTCCCTGCTATAGTAAGGATGTTGTGAAACTTGAAAGGGTTCAGAAGAGAATTACAAGGATGTTGCCAGGGTTGGAGAGTTTGAGCTACGGGGAGAGGCTGAATAGGCTGGGGCTGTTTTCTCTGGAGCATCAGAGACTGAGGAGTGACCTTATAGAAGTTTATAAAATCAAGAGGGGCAAGGATAGGATGAATAGCCGAGGTCTTTTCCCCAGGGTAGTAGTTTTCCCAAAACTCAAGGGCATAGGTTTAAGATGAGAGGGGACCGATTTATAAGGGACCTAAGGGGCAACTTTTTCATCCAGAGAGTAGTGCGAATATGGAGTGAGCTGCCAGAGGAAGTGGTGGAGGCTGGTACAATAACAACATTTAAAAGGGCATCTAGATGGGTAAATGAATTGGAAGGTTTAGAGGGATATGGACCGAATGCTGTCAGATGTGTCCAGGTTAGTTTGGGATATCTGGTCAGCATGGACGAGTTGGACTGAAGGGTCTGTTTCCGTGCTTTACAGCTCTATGATTCTACGATCATGGTTGTGTTTGCTTTAGCAGTCCTTAGAGAGGGAGCACCTAAGTGTCGATATATCCTTCAGTGATCAGTGCTACTTTTCAAAATTGAAGTGCATCATCACCCCTCAAAATGACATTTTAAATTCAACTTAATAAATTCCCTTTGAATCTCACTCATTTTGTTTAATTTAATTATTTTTGAAATGGTAGACAGAACTGACCGTGGAGCTAGGTGTTTATCTCTCTAACCTGCATACGATCTTTTCCAGGGATCACTGCAAAGGCTGTGTGAAATGTCGGTTTTATATTTATAACCATCTGTCACACTCAACTTCACATAGGTTTATATCCCTCTTAGAAAGAAATAGACATTTTTTTTGCAGTTTATAAATTCAGACACTTTAGATGCTGAAGTGATGTTTGCTCATGCGGGAAGACTCGAACTCGGGGGCGCTGTTTAAAAATAAGGGCTGTCCCACTGAACGTGGAAATGAGGAGAAATGTTGTCTTGAGTATTTGGAACTGACTTCCCTGAGACACCGACGGAGTTGTGCGGGTTACTAAAACTTTGTAAGGCTGAGGTAGGCGGGTTCTTGGCTAACAAGGAACTCAAAGGGCATTGGGCTCGGGGTTGAGAACATAATTGGATCAGTTATGATCTTATCAAATTGAAGCCCAGGTTTTGAGGTGCTGAATGACTTATTCCTGCTCCTAATTCCAATGTTAGTTTTTATTAACTTAAATAATTCTTGATTGTAACAATGGATACATTAGTTGCCACATGATAACTTCAAAAGTAGAAGTCTCTTTAGTGACTTTACTGTATTGCAATCGTATTGATTTTAAGATTGTGAAAGTTTCTACAGTAGCCTGTGCAAATAACTACACTTCAGGCTATAAGTTAAACATTCACAAAAACAATATTCTTATGTGAAGTAACTGTGCACCACGTGTGAGTGACACAAAATCAGATCCAGATGGTACTGTGGCTCTTAAGTTGGAATGTGGTATTATTTCAAAGCAGCATGGGTTTGATGAAGATTTCTTCCCATTTTAGAATTGGTCCTTTGAGTATCCGGAGACCTTTTCAGTTGTTCAGCCAACTTTTCTCCCCTCGTTTCCTTCAAGCACTGACTTATGCTGGGGTGTGTATGCAGATCACCCTCTGGTATTTCCTCTAAGATTCTTGAACTTGGGAAAAGTGGACCATACATGCCAAGCTCAAACTTGTTCTCGCTTGGCTAATTTCCTCTGTTCCCTGATTGAGAAACCTAATAACATTCCAACAGAGAGCAGACAAGGTATTGTATTTGGGGTTTTTTCTGCTCAGTTAAACTCAGCTCCTCTTTAATGTACACAGTCATCGCTTGGTTGAGAAAACTGAACACAACTTTACATCTACTAAAAGTCTTGTTTGTTCTTCTGGCAGATGGCAGATGTGAAAATATCTGACCCTATGTATATAAGATTTTTCAAACAAAATGCATTAAGTATGCACGCAAGAGAAGTTTTTTTTATGTTTAAAAAGAATTAGCATCGAGTCTTGAACAAACTGCCTAAAGAGCTTTCAGTACTCAATAGTAATTTGGTGTGAAATACTTGCATTTCAAAAAGGTTTCCTACCCCAATATAATAGATTATCTTCTTTGGTAAATGCGAGAATTGGTTTCTCTTTTTGGAGGTGCATTTGGAATGCAGGAGGGTTAATGTAATAGGATGGTGAGAGTCATAAAAATTGGGAGAAAAATATGTTTTAAAAATGCAGCAATCCTTCTAGAATTGTGGCCTGAGACTGTTAATAATCGGAGACAATGATTCAAAGATGTGCAGCAATTAAAACAAAACTTTGAGTGCATGTCTGTGCTTGGAGTTTTAGTGAGTTGTTTAAAATAGGAAGAATGTACAGTGATCTGTGTGATGGTGATAAGTGGGCTTCAATTGTGTTGGAATCGCCAATAATAATCTTGTTCCCTTCTCCCTCAGACTGAGACCTTTGTTTGGATCAATCAGGCGTCTCCACATGCACAGAGTGTTGCGAAGGCTAAATATCAATTCTTATTTGGCACACCTGCAGAAGACAACTCTTTGGACAGGGGTAAGATTGAAATAAATAGGTTAATTAGTCGTTACAATTACAGATACAAGCCATTCAGTCCACTGACTCCATGTGGGTTTTCCATGGACAACAAAGCAGTCAGTTCCATTCCTCCACTTTACTGCCATAGTATTGAAGGTATAGAACCATAAGACTGTTAAATATAGCAGCACAAGTAAACCATTCAGCCCATTGAGTCTGCACTGTTATTTACTGAGATCATGTCAGCATTTTCCCTTTCAGCCTTGATTAAAACTCTGTCTATCTCAGCCGTGATTATACTTAATGACCCAGCTCCAACAGCCCTTTGTGGTAAAGAATTCCATAGATTCACCACCCTCTTAGAGAAGAAATTCCACCTCATCTCTGTCTTAAATAGGTGACTCCTTATTCTGCGATGATGTCCTCTCATCCAGAACTCTTCCATAAGCGGAAACAACCTTTTTGCATCTCTCCTGATTTTATATGTTTCTATAAGTTCTCCTCTTGTTATTCTAAATGCCAGTGACTCCACACCCAACATGCTGAATCTGTCCTTGTAAGATAGTCCCTCCACGCTTGAGATCAGCCTAGTGGACCTTCTCTGTATTACCTTCAATTTCAGTGTATCTTTCCTTAGATAAGGGATCCAAAGCTGTTCTCAGTTTTGCAGCTGTGATTTGATGAATCTCTTGTATAGTTTCAGCAAAACCTCTGGACTTTTATATTCCATCCCCTTTGAAGTAAAGGCCAACATTCCCTTTCCCCTACAGTGCCTATCCAGTTTCCTTTTGAAATCATTATCTTTACCCTCTAGGTCAGTGAGTTCACTGACTGTATAAAAAGAAGTTCACCCTACATCTTCCTGTACCTCTTGCGCAATGCTGACGAGGACAAATTTATTTGGTCATTCAGCAGAATTTTTTTTGCATACTCTGCGAGGAAATCATATTCACCCCATGACCATTGTTGTTCTTGTTGAACCAAAGGCAGATTTATAAGTAAGTAATCTTTAATTTTCAAGGTGTAGGTGTTGTTGGTAACATAGGTATCTATTGCCCATCCTCTGTGACCCTTGAGAAGCTGGTGGTGGTCCTTCCTGAACTGCATGGTTCAGATGCTTCACCCAGGCCTGTTGGATATATAATTCCAGGATTCGGACTCAAGTGGTGATGAAGGAAAAATGCTATATATCCAAGGAGAGATGGTTTGCGTAGTGAGGGGGACAGCATTCCCAAGCACTTTGAAAGCGTCTCTAATGTATACCCATCTTCTGTACAGCTATCAGGCATAGAATGTGTTGATGCTCAGTGAAAGTAGCACAATACTTTTAAGTATGAGAATTGCCAAACTCACTGAGAAATACTGTACTCTGAGCTGCCTGTTCTAAGCTGAAGTATGTCTTTGAACCATCTTTATCTCAGTTTAATTGCTCGCTCAGCAATTCAGCCTAAACAGAGACAGAACTTTGCACAAAACACATGCCATTTGTTTGGAGTGTATTGACTTATACAATATCAATTTGGTCTTCAGGAGATAGTTGGTAGGTTGTATAAAGAAAACCAGTGAAGAAATAATAAGCAACGAGGTTAACCAGGATTTTGGAAGTGATTCAGGGAGTGACTGTAAACGCGTTTACTCAGATTTGCCATTTGCTTGCGGCTGAACATAAAAGGTATCATTTTCTACCCTCCATAGTTTCCAAATCAGTTATTAACTTGATGTCAACAGTGAAAAGATGCATTTTTAGTCGTTAAGATTGATGGTGGGTATAACCTAGTCAAGGGATGCTGCATTATTTAATGGAATGGAATCACAGAATGGTTGTAGTACGGAAGGAGGCCATTCCATCCGTCATGTTTGTGCTGGCTCTCTGCAAGAGCAACTCAGCCAGTCCCACTCCCATATCTTTTCCCTGATGCCCTGCAAATCTTATTAAATAATTAGTCAATTGGCTTTTCAGATACATGATTGATTCTGCCTCTAACATACTCTCAGGCAGTGCATTCCAGACCCTGATTACTGATTGTGTAAAAAAAAACTTCCCCTTGTTGCCTCTGGTTGTTTTGGCAATTACTTTAAATGAATACCCTCTTGTTCTCAATTGTTCTGTCAGTTTTCTTTTTGTTATTATTTCACAAGATGCTGGTATCGCTGACTTGGTCATTATTTATTGCCCACCCCTAATTACCCTGTAGGAAAACAGCAGGAACAGTTTTTCCCCTGTTTGTTCTATCCAGACTCCTCGTGATTTTGAACACCATTATCAAATTTCCACTCAATCTTCCCTTCTCTAAGGAGAAGATTCCCAGCATGGCCAGGCTGCCCATGTAACTGAAGTCTTTCATTCCAGGAACAACTCCTCGTAAATCTGTTCTGGCCCTCTCCAATGCCTTCCTAAAGTGTGGTGCCTAGAATTGGACTCGTTGCCCCTATTGTTTCAGTACTTTTTTCTGAAGCTATAACAATCCAGGGGCGGGATGCAACTGTTGTGGTAGTGTCCCTGCCCTGGACTGGGAGGCCTGGGCTCAAGTCCCATCTGCTCCAGAGCTAACCCCTGAATAGGTTGATTCAAAAAATAAGGAAGTTCTGTCACTTCGATTAGAAGTTCATTCTTTGAGTGTTTCTCTCCCAAATAAGTACTTTTGACCTACATGCTCTTGTTCACTTCCAGAAAGAATATACACTATTACTGTGTTTCAGAAGCTCCTGAAGCGCTAATGTTGACTGATTTTGTTTTTGATGATTGAGCAGAACTGTTAAAAGACACTTAACATAAATAAAATTGAACAGATTAAATTAAAATGCAGACTACAGCGTATAATAGAAAACTGAAATGAAAACAGAAAGTGCTGGAGAAACTCAGCAGCATCTATGGAGAAAGAAACAAAGTTAACCTTTCCAGTCCGATATGACTCTCCTTCTGAAGTGTACTTCTCTCTATTTCTCTCTCCACAGGTGAGTTTCAGAGCTACTAAGTTTCTCCAGCACTTTATGCTCATTTTAAAACAAACAGGTTAATGCTTAAATCTACTGAGGATGTTGAAAATCTGAAATAGAAACAGTTAATCCTGAAAATACAAAGGCAGTATTGGTGGGGAGAGGAACTGTGTTAACATTTCCAGTTGATGACTTATCAGACTTTGTTTTGATGTGGAGAGATACCCGAAGTCTCTCCGATAGGGGACCGGAGGTGCCTGCTGTGCTGTTCCCTCTGGTTACTGATGGCTGGGATCCAGGTTGAGCTGAAACTGCCTGCTAGAGTGTTCAGACACATTTTACCATGTGAACTTGTGGCACCAAAGGTGAACAGATGGAAACAGCCAGTTTCATTAGGGCAAAGGTGCATAGCAGTGGCTCTTGTCATTGACTCTCGAATTAACATCTTACAGAGTTTGTGCGTGGAGTCTCAAAGTCGGTCAGGTAATTGACTCTATGAATTGTATGTAGCTGTCTCGCACAGTTTATATGAACGATGCTCTTAAACATGGCGTCAGTGTGTGTCTCAGTGGCTCTTTTGTGTGCTAAACACCCACTCCAACTAACTTGAGGAGAAAAGTCACCCCCTATGCGGTGCTGAAGGAGTGCTGCACAGTCTGAAGGGCCATCTTTCAGATGAGAAAGTAAACCAAGACCCTGACTGCTCTTTCAGACAGATGGAAATAATGTGGAAACGTCAAAACATATAAACTAGGTGCAGGAGTAGGCCATTCAGCCCTTCAAGCACTACCATTCAATATGATCATGACTAATCATGCAATTTTATGTTCCATTCCCATGCGCTGTCCATAGCCCTTGATCCCTTTCGCTGCAAGGTGCACATCCAGCTCCCCCTTGACTCTGACTTCCCTTTTACCACCCCCTCACCATGCAATGCCCATTCCCCCCTCTCTCATCTTTGGTGTAGCGAATCCCTGCTGTTCCTGGGTCTCTTTGAGGTGCATTACCAGCAGCTGCCACCTGTCCTGATGAGCACTGATGAACAACAAATTCCAGAGAAGGCCGGGTCTGGCCACTTAAATGCTGAAAGGGATCCCAGTCCATAACAAGTCTAACGAACTGGCCCCAACAACTTTCTGTAGGAGAGAATTCAACAGGTTTACAACTCTCTGTGTGAAGAAATTCTACCTCATTCTCAGTCTTGAATGGCTCACCCCTTATTCTTGGACTTGTGATCTTTAGTTCTGGATGACCCCAGCACTGGCAACATTCTTCCTGCATCTAGCCTGCTCAGACCCATCAGGATTTCGTATGTTTCAATAAAATCCGCTCTGCCGCCCCATTCTTGTAAATTCTAGTGAATTAACATGAGTTTGTAAAAGAACCAGGGAGTTCTACTGTTGTCTTGGCCAATATTTATTCCTCAACCAAAACTTAGAACGAGATTATTTGGCTGTTCTGTTATTGCTGTTTATTGAGAACTTGCTGTGCTCAAATTGTTTGAAGCTTGTCCTACAATAGTTCTGACACTCGAAAACGTCTTAGTTGGCTGTAAATACCTTTTGGACAGTCTTGAGATCAAAAAAGGTGCAAGGTTGAGGCAGCTTTTTTCTTTATGAGAAGGCATACTCCCATAATGCTGATTACTTTTAGGAGAAGTTGTGAAATGTTATCAGGAATGTTGTGTGTGGGAGGCATTGGTGGAAGGCTTTCAAAGCTGACCCAAGGAGACTCTGGAGACCTTCTGACGTTTATTTGGGCCAGTTTATTTAGCCACGGGCCCAGAACAAGTTTGATTTTGGAAAGAGCAGTCTTCTTAAAATTGAATATGTTGGAAGTAATCCTTTTTGAAAAAACATTGAGTGTTAAACTCAAGCATTGCCATGGAAACACAGCTCACTGATTGTTGCTTTTCAAGTTCTTTTCTCCATAATGATTGTGGAAAAACATTATTTTTGAAAAGATGCTCTTCACGGCTGAAAATGTATATGCATATGGGAGAAGCCATGTGTAAGTCTCCCTGTGGCAACTTAAGGCACAGGGAGGAGGGGACTCGTGTGGGATTCCTGACTGCTCCTGGTGGGATGTCCATTATTCCCTTTAATGAGCTAATTGGCCCCCATCAGCTTAGACCCCACTGCAATTCAGTGGCTGCTCCCGAATTTAATGGGGGCCACGGTTTTCCTGCACTTCTTAAGGGGAGTTGTTTCATAGTCAGGCACTTAGCACTTGATTGTGGAACCTGGAATCAGGAAGGGGTGAAATGTTGAAAGCCACGCCTCTACAATTGGCTCTGAAATTGCTTTTACCACCCCCTTTTCGAGCAACGAATTCCAGAGAAGACACAGTGTGGAGCTGGAGGAACGCAGCAGGCCAGGCAGCATCAGAGGGGCAGGAAAGCCGACGTTTTGGGCTGGGAAACTTCTTCAGAAATGGGGGAGGGGGAAGGGAGCTCTGAAATAAATAGAGAGAGGAGGGCTGGGGCTGGGAAAGGTACATGGGATGGTGATAGGTGAGTGCAGGTAGGCAGTGGTGGGGATTGGTCAGTGAGGTGGGAGGAGCAGATAGGTGGGCGAGAAGACGGACAGGTTGTGTCAGGTCAAGGAGGCGGGGATGAGCGAGGGGGTTGGTCATAGGATGAGGCCGGGGGTGGGGAGATTTTGAAACTAGTAAAGTCCACATTGAGGTTGTAGACCCCCAAGGTGGAATATGAGGTGCTGTTCCTCCAGTTTCCATCATTGTGACATTGGAGGAGGCCCAGGATGGACATGTCGCCCAGGGAGTGGGGAATTGAAATGGTTCGCGACTGGAACGTGTTGTGATTTGTAGTGAATAGAGCGCAGTTGCTCTACAAAGCGGTCTCCGAGCCTCTGCTTGGTCTCACCAATGAGGGGAGGCCACATCAGGAGTAGCGGATGCAGAAGACCACATTAGCGGATGTGTAGGTGAACCTCTGTCTGATGTGAAAGGTTTTTTTCATTCCTTGGATGGAGGTGAGGGGGGAGGTGTAGCACTTCCTGCCGTTGCAGGATAAGGTGCCGGGGTGTTGGGGCTCGTGGGGAGTGTGGAGCGAACGAGGGAGTCGTGGAGAGAGTGGTCCCTACAGAAGGCAGATAGGGGTGGGAGGGAAATATATCCTTGGTTGTGGGGTCAGATTGCAGGTGGCGGATGTGGTAGAGAATGATGCATTGAATCCGGAGGTTAGTGGGGTGATACGTGAGGACAAGGGGGATTCTATCTTTGTTTTTATTTTGAGGAGGGGATGTGAGGGCAGAGGTGCGGGAAATGCAAGAGATGCTGCCAAGGGCGTTTTCGACCACTGAAGGGGGGACATTGCGGTCCTTGAAATAAGGCCTGATCTGGCTATTTACATGCCTGAAGGGATCCCAGTCCATAAAAGCTGGTAAGGATTTATTAGGCCGAATGGCCTGTTTCCATGCTATACATTCTGTTCTGTTCTGTGTAACTACTGTACTCTGAATTTGCAGTGAGTTTTTGTCAGTGAAATGTGTGTAAAGTAATTCAATAATATAATTAAAATGGCCGTTGAATTCTATTTCAGAGAAAGGAATTTGGGGCCAGATCATGCTGTTTTCAGATCAGCCAGAAATAATAGTGCCTTCGTTGGCATCCCATTATTGAGTGACCTGCTGGAAAGTGGACTTGTGTGGACAGCTGGAGAAAGCAGGATAGAATAGAAAACCCACTGTCCAACATTCTCAATGAAGGAAAGAAGAAATCATGCTCCTAATAGTGTTTTTTGCAGTTTTTGGATGTGCCTGTGTGTGTGTGGGATGTGTGGTTCCAGTCAATGAAGAGCAGATGCTGTTGTTATTGGCAAACATAGCAGCCAACTAGTGCACAGCAAGATCCCACAAGCAGGAATGAGATAATTATCTCTGTTGGTCATATTTGTTAAGGAATTAATGAATAAGGCGCACCATCCATGTTAGTTCCATGGAGGTCTGTCCCATTGTGCAGCCAGTATACTCAGGAATAAAGGGAGAAAGCTAACAAGCATTAATAAAAAATAATACTGAACATTTCAGTGGGGAAGAGGTGGTGTTTTATCACTGGCCTAGCAATCAAGAGACCTAGGCAAATGGTTGAGGCATATATATTTGAATTCTGCCATGGCAGATGGTGAAATTTGAATTCACTTCATAAATCTGCAATTTAAAACAACACTGATCCAATGGTAACTGTGAAATTGTTGTAAAACTACCTGGTTCCCTCATAACAAGCATGGGGCTGGATGAACACAGCAGGTCAAGCAGCATCATAGGAGCAGGAAAACTTGACGTTTCGGGCCTAAACCCTTCATCAGAAAAATTTTTCTGATGAAGGGTTTAGGCCCGAA
>JAHRHZ010000217.1:13438547-13497310 GCA_024137785.1 Ginglymostoma cirratum
TCATCAGAAAAATTTTTCTGATGAAGGGTTTAGGCCCGAAACGTCAAGTTTTCCTGCTCCTATGATGCTGCTTGACCTGCTGTGTTCATCCAGCCCCATGCTTGTTATCTCGGATTCTCCAGCATCTGCAGTACCTTTTATCTCTGGTTCCCTCATGTTCTTTCTGAAAGGCAAATCTCCCATCCTTACCTGATCTGGCCTACATGTGATTCCAGACCCACAGTGATGTGTTTGACTCTTAGCTGCCCTCTGAAGTGGCTCAGCAAGCCTCACAGTTCATGAGCAATTAGGGATCAACCACAAAGACTGGCCTTGCCAATGGTGCCCACAACCCGTGAAAGAGTAAAGGAAAGAAAAGAAGCTCCTGCCGTAAAATGTCTGTCTGAAGCCTGTCGGTGATAGATGTGCTCTGCTTTTCTCTCTCATGCTGGGCAGTGAGATGCTGTCCATGGAATTTTCATGTTTCTGATCACTGATGAATCTTGAAGTAATGCCAGGTTTTCTAGCATCAGAGATGCTATAAAGGACAGAATTTAAACTTGTTAGAAGTTACAGATTGTTTTTCTGGTTGACTGTCCTTGTGAACTTTGGCTGTGACCATGAGAAGTTCACATTCTAGAACGGACCTGTGTGTGGGTTATCGTGGACAGTTTGTGCTTCTGGAATTTACTCCAAAGGCAAAGGAATTTTAGATAAGTGCTTTAAGTCATACTTAGACTGTTACTGCAGTACAGACAGGTGGAGACTCCATTGTGTTGGTTTGAAAATTAACAGGACGTGAGGGAGAGACATATTTGGAGGAAAGGTACTTCACTTCATGGAGATACCTGTCTTCTCAAAAAACCTCAAACCGACTCAAGACAGACTCATGTTTGTGTACAATTGACAGGCCACTTTTTTTTTGCCAACTTTGATACCTGGTCTGACTGGTTATGTTTTTAGGCTTGAGCCAAAACAGAGGATGCCAACACCTTATCACCACCATGATGGGTATCATAGTATCTCCTTTTTATCTTGCCTGATGACTACACTTAGTCAATTTTGAAGTAGGGGACACCGGTTAATTCAGCGTAAGCCAAGGGTCAAACCTGGGTGCAGTTCGACATAATTAGTTCAGTTTTTAGATTGGACCTTGCACCCACCCACTAAGACACTGGAGGAATTATGATCTGCATTTTGGTCGATAGGCAAACAAGACTGAATGAATTGCCTAGCAGCTGAGTAGAACCCTTGTTTTGCTTTCGCCCGTTCGTGCCATAATAGCACACCAGAGTAACACTGCAGGCAATGATTCTTAAAAAAAAAAAATTCACTTGTTTGTTCCCTAGGGGCAGTGATCTTTCTGTCCACTGTGACTGTTTCTCTTACAAAACTGGCATTGGTAGAAGATGCAAACAATGGATGGTGCATTGGTCAGATGATCAAATTAGCATTTGGCCATGGTTGAGTGAATCTCTAAGTTCAGGAGCTGCCCATATGTAATGTTGGTGTCTGTTCCTGTAACTGTAAGGATATTTGGAAATAAACATAATTTTGCCTGGCTCAAAGAACTGAAACTGTGATTTAATGCCAGCCTCTAACACATGAGGGCACAGTCTTTAGGTTTGGACTGCGAAAAGCAAGTCCTCAGCCAGGCAATAAGCATGTTGATAATGAATGGGCACATGGTTTCACCACATACTGGACATCATTCCCCTGTTGTTTTAATGGCTTCACAATGACACAAACAAAATCTCAAGACAGATCCCAGGCATGTGCCAGAAATTTGACCAGTTTTTAGTTGGGAAATCTCATTTATCAAATCATTGCAGTATGCAAAAAGGCCAGTTGGTCCATCGTTTCTGTGCAAATTCTTTTGAAAAGCTATTACAAAGGTTCTGTTTTGCCCTCGTCTTGCCCATGTCTTGCGCTGGTTTCCTTTTCAAATGCAGGTCTAATTCTGTTTTGAAAGATACAATTGAATCTGGTTCCCCTCCCCTTTAAGACACTACAACAACTCACTTGCTGAAAGTTATGTCTCCTTATCTTGATTGTGAAGGCAAGTGGAAACAGTATGGTTGGCTTTGAAGTAAAGCACAAACTGCTGTGTCCGTTATGAACAGGTATGCTCATGGCTCAAGCGAAGGTAGATGGCTTGGCAAAGGTGTAAACAATAATACTGTGGCTCCAAGAGGAGGTCAGAAGTGGGCAGTTCTGCAGCGAGTAAATCACCTCCTGACCCCTCAAAGCCTGTCCACCATCCACTGTATAAAGCACACAAAAGAAATGTAATGAAACACTACCCAATTGCTTAGATGAATGCTCCTCCAGCAACACTCAAGAAGCTTGACACCATCCAAGGCAAAGTAGCCTGCTTGTTAATTCTCATCCAGCCCATTAAACCGCATTGCAGCTGAGGCAATGGCCTAATAGTATTATCGCTAGACTATTCATCCAGAAACTTAGCTAATGTTTTGGGGAAATAAAAATCAAAGGAACTGTGGATGCTGTAAATCAGAAATAAACACAGAAGTTGCTGGAAGAACTTAGCAGGTCTGGCAGCATCTGCTAAGAGAAATCAAAGTGACCGGACCTGAAACATTAACTTTGATTTCTCTTCACAGATGCTGCCAGACCTGCTGAGCTTTTCCAGCAACTTTTGTTTTTGTTGTTAATGTCTTGGGGACCTGTGTTCAAATCCTGCCAAGACAGATGGTGGAAATTAAATTCAATAAAGAATCTGGAATTAAGGGTCTAATGATGACCATGAAATCATTGTCGATTGTTGAAAAAAATCCATCAGGTTTATTAATGTTCTTTAGGGAAGGAAACTGCCACCCTTACCTGGTCTGGACTACCTGTGACTCCAGACCCACAGTAGTGTGGTTATCTCTTAACTTCCCTCTGGGCAATTAGGAATGAGCGTTAAATACTGGCCTGGCCAGGGATGCCCGCGTCCTGTGAATGAATAAAAAAAAACTCAGTCTGTCTTGCAATGATGTACAATGGCAACAGTGAGCACTACCTACAAGTTAGAGTGTATCTACAGGATAAGCTGCAGCAACTCATCACAACTCCTTAGGCAGCATCTTCCAAATCCACAATCCATAGGTGGACAAGGGCAGCTGATGCCTGGGAGCACCACCCACTGCAAGGTTCCCCCACCAAGCCACTCATTATCCTGACTTGGAACCAAATTGCTAATCTTTCACTCAAAATCAGTCTGGCAGCTGTTCTCAACAGCATTAAGTGTGGACCTGTAGCACTCAGACTACAGTGGCTCAAGAAGGCATCCTATCACATCTTTCTCAAAATCAATTAGAAACGAGTAATAAATGCTGACCCAGCCAGCAACATCCACATTCTTGAGGGTCCTCCAAACAATGAGGGTCCTCCAACAGAAGCTGCTGGAGGATGTATAGCAAGTGACCTGACTGAAATTGCTAAAGAATGAATTGAATGTGTTGTTGAGGGTGGAGAATACATATTGTAATCCCAAGGAAGGGTTCATAGATTGAGAATTTGGACTCTAATTGCAACTACCTTTGTGTGCTACGGGAAGCAGTGAGGTCATGGGGGTTTGATTCTCCATGAGATATTTCTGGGTTAATAATACACTGGTGCCAGCACAGAAAGGCTTTTCGTAAGTTTGTGTCTGCATCAGCAATAGACTGTTTCTATTTTAATCTGTATTTGCATGATTTTCAGTCATCACCAAGGCAGCCTTGTTCCAGGTAACTGGAGTTGGTGTTAAGCAAATGATGGACGGATGATGTACAAGAGGGAGTGCATCAGTCATTTTAGTAAAAGATCTGAAGGGATTGAGGAGGAGGAAAAGCTGTGTAGTTTCTCTTCAATGTGCAGTTTCCATTCTGCCCTGAAGAAAGGAGAACTAAAGTTGAATGGGTAGCGAGCTAGCTGTTTGGAAAGCATCATTTTGGAAAGTATCAATTGCAGAGCTCTGCAAATTTGGGCCAGTTTACCCCAAAGCTGTTGCAGAGATATTTGTTTTGGCAAGTCGTTGGTTCACTTCATTGAGCTCTGAGATTTGGAATCAGTCTGGCAGCTGTCCCTAGATAACCTGACCCCGGAGAAAGAGCCCATGACGGCCTGTGCATTGCTCCAATTGTGGTGAGCACCATGCAAGGTTGGGAGCTGCACAATTGTCTCTTGGTGCATTTTAGCTAGAAAGCAAAATAACGCTTTGGTCATTGCTTGGGAGAACAGAACGAATTCTGATAAAGCTGGTAATTTATTTTGTGCTCTGGCTATCATTACAGCATGTTGCTTTACTGGTCTTAAATTGCAATGAGACAACTCTTGGAGTAACTGTCTCATTGACATTTCACATGTCAAAGAAACCCAAAATTGTATATGCAAATAGGAAAATACCTAATAGACCTGCACTGGTCTCCTTTACAAGTGGAGTTCTTACGTTTGCAGTCAGTAAGGAGGGAGTGAGATTTGGAGGGAGGATCCACATTAAAAAGGGTTAGGCAAATGTTGGTACTGGTAACAGGGAAAACTCAGATTGATTGACACTCTGAAGTTTTCTCATTGACAGTGTGATCAGAATTGGGGGTTGGGGTGGTTGTGGGGCAGGGAAAGTATCAGTCTTGGCTGAGACCATTGTTACTGACTGAAAAACTCATCAAATTTGTTCACAAGCAGCTAGTATAGTCGGCAAGTTGTAAACAAAAGAGACTGGGGGAGGTTCAAATCTTAGAATCATTTGGGCAGAAATTGGAGAAAGAAATTCCTTTCTATGTGTCTGAGACCTGTAAGGCTCACCCTATGTGTATTGTAAGATACAGCTGGGCTTGCCTTCTAGTCTCTGAGTTAGAGGAAGGTTACTCACTTCCCTCCTTGATGGAGTGATCATTTTGTGCATTGTAACGTGAGGGGATCTTATTGGTGCTGACAGGGAATTGACCTTTGAGCTATGGTATGTTCTTCATGCACATCCTGCTTTCTGGGAGCCCAGGTTGCTGAAGCTCTGTTTTGGAAGAATGAGTGATTTTCAGTCATGTACTGCACGGTTAATAAATTGTTAAGGTTCAAAAGCATGCAAGTTATATATGGATGGTGGTCGCTAGCCGACTATACTTCATCAAGCCATGACCTGTGCAATAATTTCTATGCCAGATTTTCTATGCCAGCTCCTTATTCTTTTGCAAGCCCAAAAATTTACATTCCCCTAACATTCACCTCTTTTTTTTTTGCATCCTCCACTTCTTCCCCCACTCTACTTTGTGTGGTACAGGTCTTCAGTCTGGAATTTCCTCCCAAACTTTTTCACTTCCCTACTTAACTTGTCTTCCTCCTTTTCTGTACAAAACTCTGGTGCGGCCGCACTTGGAGTTTGCGCACAGTTCTGGTCACTGCATTATAGGAAGGATGTGGATGCATTGGAAAGGGTGCAGAGGAGATTTACCAGGATGTTGCCTGGTATGGAGGGAAGGTCTTATGAGGAAAGGCTGAGGGACTTGAGGCTGTTTTTGTTAGAGGGAGAAAGGTTAAGAGATGACTTAATAGAGACGTACAAGATGATCAGAGGATTGGATAGGGTGGACTGTGAGAGCCTTTTTCCTCGGATGGTGACGGCTAGCATGAGGGGACATAGCTTTAAATTGAGGGGTGATAGATATAGGACAGATGTCAGAGGTAGATTCTTTACTCAGAGAGTAGTAAGGGCATGGAATGCCTTGCCTGCAGCAGTTGTAGACTCGCCAACTTTAGGGCATTTAAATGGTTGTTGGATAAACTTATGGATGATAATGGAATAGTGTAGGTTAGATGGGCTTCAGATTGGTTTCACAGGTTGGCGCAACATCGAGGGCCGAAGGGCCTGTACTGCGCTGTAATGTTCTATGTTCTGTGTTCTGTGTTCTATGTTCTTTTAATTCATTCGTGGGATGTGGGGATTGCTGGCTGGGCCAGCATTTATTGCCCAGAGGGGCAGTTAAGTCAATTATATTGCTGTGGATCTGGAGTCACGTGTAGACCAAACTGGGTGCAAATGCAAGAACAGAAAATCACCCAAAGATCTAGGAATCGGAGTTGGTCACTTGGACCTTCATGCGTGTTCCGCCACTCAACAAGGTCTTGGCTGATCGTCAGCTTCAGTTCCATCTTTGCAAACCAGCCCCCTTCTTATTCAATTCTCTATTGACTCTAACATCAGTTGACTCTAACTTTCCTTAAAGATCATTAATGAACCAGATAGGTTTATCCAGAATTGACAATGGTCATCACTAGACTCATGGCAGAATTTGGGAACACAGTTCCCTCGAGCATTACCTGGGCCATCTGGATTAATGGCCTACTGATAATACCATTAGGCTATCATCTCCCTTTCAAATCCTGCCTCTTTGAGCAACATTTTTCATCATATTAATGGTCTCCTTCTTCAGTTTTTGGCTGATTACTCCTGTGAATGGAGCCCTGTGATGCACAGGCCATCATTCTTGACTTTCCTTTTATCCACAATGACTACAGACTTAGTAAGTGTTCATTATCACCCAGTGCATTTGCAGTAATTATACCATGATCCATTTATTCTACATTGTGAACAGCCACTTGATCAATAGCAGGAAGCACAGTACCTGTCAGCATCTGGTATGACAGCTGGTGTTGCCCATAAAGGGGAAGTTCAGTTGAATGCATTCAAACTCATTCAACTTCACAGGATGTATACATTCTCAAAATAACAGATATCCTGAAATGCCTGTGTGGTTGCCCTCAAATTTGAGCTTCAAATAACATCAACATCTGGTTTCTGATGCTTTGTGAATTTGAATGAAGTGATTGCCTTGTCATCATTTCTCGTTTTGTGCCTGTGCTCTGTGTAATATCATCACATTTATTTGGCTGCTCTTTCTGTGTGTGTGGCCGCATCTTAATGTAAGAAAGACCTTGAGTTTTATATCATCTAATGTACACATAATTGACAGGCAAAGGCATTTTTTGCTTCACTTGCCTTCTTTTATTGTATTTCTGCCCTGAAACAGATTTTATTTGTGCATGAAGCAAATTTCATTACCGAAATGAGCTGAACAGAGCAGCGAGGAAGCGTTTCAGAATCTGTAGGTTATTTTGTAAGAGAGTAGCTGAATGTTAAGTCATTGAAGGGCAGGGACAATTAATGGCTGCTTTATGTTCTTCGGTGCTGAAGATCAATCGATTTGGAGGTTGACTTGAGAGGAATTCACATATTTTTCAAAATATTGCCAAAGTCTCTGAATTTTTTCAAAAATTACCATGTGAGAGGTAGAGGATAAAATTAAACAGATTCTTAGCTCTGGTACTTCAACCAAAGCCGCAGAAGAGACAAGATTTGCTAGCTGACTGCCCATTTTGTTTGTTGTTTGTGTGATCATATTCAGCGCAAATTGCCTGTTAAATACGTTTTTCTACAGAACAATACCTACACCTCACTAATAATTGCTTGGCTGCACGATATTTAAAGTATTCTGGATATTCTTGGGGTGCTGCCCAAATACAATGTGTTTCTTTTTAAGTGAGGTTTTCCCACTTCAAAGGCTAACATGCTGTTTCATGTCCAAATGTTACTTTCTGTGGGCTTTAAAAACAAAGGAGGTAGTGACTTAGGAAAACGTCCTCAGATTGTTTGTGAAAATTTACGTGATTGGAGACACTGTTCTTGCATCGAACACAAAAACGATTCATTACCGTAAGTGAACCTGAATGCTATAGCAATCAGAATGTGTCCTGTGTATGAAACAAGCTGGAATAGGATGCACTGAGTGAACAATGAACCCTTTCATTGTTACCAGATAACAGGTAGCACTTCACTACATTTTACACCGTCTTAGAACACTCTTGAGTATCAGTCTTGGCTGAGACCATTGTTACTGACTAAAAAACTCATCAAATTTGTTCACAGGCAGCTAGTATAGTAAGCAAGTTGTAAACGAAAGAGACTGCATCAATAAAACAAAATCAATTTCCTAGCTAGTTCATGTTTTTCATTGTCGAAGCATTGAATAATGCAAGACAGGAGGAGGCTATCCAAGTAGTCCTACTCCCATCCTCCTCTTTCCTCCATTGTCTTCAAAAGTTTTTTCCTTTCCCTTTTTATCCACTTTCAAACATTTCTCTTGGATCTGGTACTTCCCACACAGTCTTTGTAGCCAGACAAATCCAGGAAACATGTCAAGAACAGCGTCAGGAACCCTTCTCTGCATTTATTGACCTGACCCAAGTATTTGACTCAGTAAATCACGAGACGCGGGGAAACGTGCACAAACTTGTGGACATCCAAGAAACTTCGTCACAATCGCGCTGTGTTAAGTGACTACAGCTATGTGAGTGGGAGATCTGAAACAGCTTTGAAAATCTGGATGGTGTCAGGCAGAGATATGTGATCGATACCATACTATTTACAATCTACTCGATAGTGGATATGTATCTCAGCAAAGATCAATTGCTCTCAATATTAAGTACGGCCTTGATGAAAAAACTCTTTAACCTCAGTTGCCCCCATGCTACCATAGATATACATGATCTGTAGTTTATGGATGACTGCAGTATTGGAGCAGACTTGATGGGCTGAATGGCCTACTTCTGCTCCGGCATTGTACGGTCTTATGTTCACGCTGCACCAGGTTTGCGATCCACTCTTGATCCCTTCAAATCTGCATAAATGAAACTTGTCCTATCCTTGCGCATTACCAAAACAACACTTGTATATTAAGATAACAAGGTGTAGAGCTGGATGAACACAGCAGGCCAAGCAGCATCAGAGGAACAGGAAAGCTGATGTTTCAGGCCTAGACCCTTCTTCAGAATTGGGGAAGGGAATGGGGTTCTGAAATAAATAGGGAGAGAGGGGGAGGCGGTTAGAAGATGGATAGAGGAGAAGATAGGTGGAGAGGAGACAGACAGGCCAAAGAGGTGGGGATGGAGCCAGTAAAGGTGAGTGTAGGTGGGGAGTTAGGGAGGGGATCGGTCAGTCCAGGGAGGACGGACAGGTCAAGGGGGCAGGATGAGGCTAGTAGGTAGAAGATGTATATTAACCCATTTCTGGATATCCAAATATTCTACCTTCCAAATGTGTGGAAGGAGAGAGTCTGGAATACGTTGAGTGCTTCCTATACCTTGGCCCCCTCTGCCATTAGCTGCCATTGCCAAGGAGATTCAATACCATATTAGCTGCACTAGTTCTGCATTCTACACACTGCAGCACCAAGTGTTTGATAACAAAGACAAGTCAATGGAGGTCCTATTGTACAGGATAGCTGTTGTCCTTACATCCTTGTGTTACTGTGAGACCTGGACTGTTAATCACTACCACGTATGAGTTCAGGAGAAACTCCATCCGCTGTGTCTCCAACCACCTTCTGGATTTAATGGGAGAACAGGTGCACAAATGTATCCTCTCTATCCTTCTCCACAAGCTTTTAGACAAAACTCTGGCAAAATCCACTTTGGGGGACTAGAGGCCAAAAACGATCTTCTCCCTCTAACTCCTGTTTCCTTAACTCTCAAGTGGCCAATGTTCCAGGGATGACAAAGAAACCCCTTTAAAGACACTCTGAATTGTTCCTGGAAATGTGGCAAGATGACTAGAAGGAACTTGTTACTGATTGTTCAGAATGGTGACACCTTGTCTGACAAGCTGCATTGAGACAGTGGCAGAGAAGGAAAGAAAAGATGGCAAAACCTGCTCGTCAGATCCCCATACTTAGTGGGACACTCTGCCTCCCTCCTGGATTGAACCTGGTCAGTCACATGAAACTCCGTGGCAGAAACTCGCCACCCTGAGAAAACATCATCCATGAGTTGAAGGACAACTGCAGTCTGTCTGCTTCCACCACGCTGCAGGCAGTGCATTCCAGATCATCATATTGCACTGCGTTAAAACGCTTCTCCTTGTCTCTCCATAAAAATCTGTGTCCTCTCAGTTCTGAAGAAGGTCACCGGACCAAAACATTAACTTTATGTCTGTCTCCACAGATGGTGCCAGTCCTGCTGAGTATTCCCAGTAATTTCAGTTTTTGTTTCAGATTTCCAGCATCCGCAGTTCTTTGGTAATTTTTTAACTTCTTGTTACTGTTTTTCCTGTCACTGGAAAGCATTTATCCTGATATGTTCTGCGAAAATCTCTCACTGTTTTGTGCATTTCAGTTAAATTTCCCTGAATTAGAATTCCATCATCTTTAGTTTTTCTGCAAATGTGCACTCTGTGTGTGTCTGTGTCTGTGTGTGTGTGTGTGTGTGTGTGTGTGCGTGCGCGCATACCCCTCTTTGTCCCATAGTCAGAAAGAAAAATAGAACTAGGTAAAAATTGGCTGCATTATTGTTCAAGATTCCTCTCTGGGAATGACTGAATTCTCAGCAGTCTGTCTTGATGAGATTCACAGTGCAAATATTAAAACAATCCAACAAGGTGATGAGCTTACCATCTGGCAGGACCAATGAATGGGCAGCTGGGCTCAAATTGTAATTAAGGAACTATTCTAGTGGGACGCTGACACTTACCAGCTTTTCAATTAAAATATTAGCAAATCAAAATGCGCTGTCCCCTCTAACAGTTATTTGCTCACCCAGACAAACTGGCTCCTTTTAAGCAGGCTCCTTTCCAGTGAATATCACTGAAAGACAGCTTTTCCCAATTGAGAAACCCAGTCAAGGCAAAAGCAAGCCTTGCACACAATACTCATCCTTTGTATTCAGAATAAACAGGCTATGTTCCAGTAGCAGAGACCAACTTCTATGGTTAAAACATGGGCATAATATTAAATGATGTACAAGAAGTTTATAAAATCGTAAGGGCCATAGGTAAGGTCAACAGCAAAGGTCTTTTCTTAGGATAGGGGAGTTTAAAACTAGATTGCACATTTTTAAGGTCAGATGAGAAAGATTTAGAAAGAACCTGGGGGGCAACTTTTTCACACAATGGATGGTTTGTATGTGAAATGAACTGCTACAGGAAGTGGTAGATGCAGGTACAGTTACATTTAACAGACATTTGGACAGGTACATGAATAGAAAATGTTTAGATGGATATGGGCCAAACACAAGCAAGTGGGACTAGTTTAGTTGAGGAAATTTGGTCAGCATGGATGAGTTGGACCAATGGGTCTGTTTCTGTTCTGTATGACTGTATGAATAATTGATAGTTGTTCGGAAGCCATTGTATTTTGCTGTGGAAACTATGTAGGTTGTTCAACAGTTGCTTTTACCCACATTGAAAGGGGGTAGGGGCCAGATCCGCCGACACTGGTGGGCTTTAAATTCAATGTATAAAGTCTGGAATGCACAGCTGATCAATAATGGCAACCATGAACATACCATGGATTGTCACAAGAACTTGTCTGGTTCACTAACGGCCTTTAGGGAAGGAAAGCCATACCCAATCTGGATCAGATGTACCCCCATAACCACAACAATGTGGTTGAGTCCTAACTGCTGTCTGAAATGGCACGGCATGCCAAGTATGAACAAGGGCATTTAAGAATGGGCAACAAGTGCTGACCTTGCCTATGGTGCCCATATCCCATGAAAAAAATGTTTAAAAATTATCACTTTTTTTTAACAGTTTAAAATCAAACTATTCAGCGGTGTTATTACACTCCTCTGGACCAAGTGGGACTTGAGCCCAGGCCCCCTGGCTCAGGGGTAGGGACAATACCACTGTGCCACAAGAGCCGTAATTCTCTGATAATATTGTTCAGGCTAAATCTGATAGCTCACTTATGGGCCTCAAATGGGTGCTCACAACCTATCCAACACCTCGACAGTTGCCTGTAAAACTTTGGTGAGAGAGGTACGTAAGGATCAGTGAGGTGGGAATATGCTGATGGTATGGTGGCCCACCAGTGGCCGGTATGAATCAGCCCAGCGTGTTCATTAAGTTCCCATTTGGACTGAATGGCAGTAGATGAAATCTGTGCAAGTACTGAATTATAGCATCTCCAGTGGATTTTTGCCAATACCTTCTGGTGACTGGGTTTTAATAAGAAAAGACAATGATTAAGGGGGACCAAGGGCTTTAGAAATGGTGCCGGCAGAAAAGTAACATGATGAGAGATGATCAGCCATGATCTGATGGGCCTTGTCAGGCTCTGATTTTTTGTACTAAGAAAATGTTGATGGGAATCTAAGGTTAAAAGATATATATGATGTTTGAAGATGTGATTGGCTCAAACACTAGAGTTTGACGATCTGACGGGTTGAGAGTATGTTGGCCAGTCTCTTGTTCTGACCCTCTCAGATTTGGGACGATAACCTCATAATGGTGAAACTGTAGGAGCATCACTGGCAACCACCTTGCCATGGCAGGTAGAGTTTGTGGCATTTGACCCGTTTCAATGTGAGGAGTAGGGGTGCTCACAGCTTATGTTTACCTCTAGTTCCTCCCTTCCTGTTACTGCCCGCAATGCGAGCTGTGGTAAGAGATCAAGTCGGGCAGCACAGTGGCTCAGTGGCTAGCACTGCTGCCTCACAGCGCCAGGAACCAGGGTTCAATTCCACCCTCGGGGGACTGTCTGTGTGGAGTTTGCACGTTCTCCCCGCGTCTGCATGGGTTTCCTCCGGGTGCTCCGCTTTCCTCCCACAGTCCAAAGATGTGCAGGCTAGGTGGATTGGCCTTGTTAAATTGCCCATAGTGTTCAGGGATGTGTAGATTAGGTGGATTGTAGGGGGATGTGTCTGGGTGGGATGCTCTGAGGGTCGGTGTGGACTTGTTGGGCCGAAGGGCCTGTTTGCACACTGTAGGGATGCTATGAAGTCACGTATAAGGTGCCCCAGTGATATCCACCATTCTCCTGTTCTGTTGGTCTATTGCCACTCAAATTCTGAAGGGGTGCTGGTGGAATCCCTGATGAGTCTGAGAATTTCAGAGTGTTTTGAGCCAAAGATTTTTGGACCACAGCCATTGGAATAAGTGCTGGAAGAGCTTTCAATATTATTAGGATGAGTTTCCGAGTTCAAGAGTGCCCAATGGGTTTTCTTGGAAGTTCCTCTTGCTAAGAGCTTAAAAGCTTCTTAATAATATGAGACTTGCTTTGTGGCCTTTTAAGGTTTGCAACAACAGTTGGATTAACGTATTGCTGAACTATTCCCTGTCTATAGTGGTTGTATAATGACTTTTGGCTCCTAGCATTATGTGGTATGCTGTTTATGTTGCCAGGTGAGTTCTTTAGCAAACATGAAACTAGTGTTCCCTATGTGTGTGCAGGTGAATGAATTGCCATCCAATCCCATTTTGTGAGTGAGGTTTCTGAGAAGTCCAGCTGGAGCTGTGACATGCAAATAGGATAACTGCCCCAACAAGGTGAGCTGAGGCTTCAACCCAGAATGGCTTAGGAAAGTGGCAGTCCAACATCAGCAGCTGTTAATGTGCGGCACTACTTGGATGATGCTGTGCATGTGAGGGAATTCCTCATGAGGTTGGACCCTCCCAGGCATTCAGTGCAGGATTGAAGCCTCATTTATAACTTAGTGAAGCTGCTGGAATACAAGCCACTGATGAACCCAGCACTGGGCTGTCGATGCAGCACGTAAATCTGGTGCCATTAAATGAACTTAATATGATTGAGGCGCACGCTTGGCTAAAGTAGCTGCGGAGAAGATGTATTAAGTTGTCTCTTGGACCTTGCTTTTTTTTCTCTGCTGTCAGGCTTTCTGCATCGATCCTGGACTTTTCTACTGAGTGCATTTAACAAGCTCTGCAGAACTGATTCAATGGGCGTATGCATTTTATAAATCTTTACATTGTACTCTGATCATCTCCACTGCAAGTGCTCCAGTTAGGTCTGGAGTTGGCAGAAGTCTGGGTGATATTGATCGGTGCATAAATTTGTTAGCTTGAAGTGCCGTGTTTGGAAACACGTGCAAACAAGGTCTCTGGCACATTGGACTTTGTGCAGTGAGCTGTCATTGAGATCTGCGGTTAGAGAGTGCCTCTTCCCTGATTTTAATGCCTTTGGTAGTAAACCATAAAATCTAAGCTAATGAACTACCCTTTAAGGCGCATCAGATGTGCTGCAGAGTGGAGAATAGGGAGGAATATGATTGACAAGGAACTGAAATGAACAATGGTCTGAAACTGATCAAAGTGGAGGTATTGATGTGTGCGTGGATGGACAGGGTAATGGTTAGGGTTGGAATGATGAGTTCACAAAAGAAGCGACAAATTAAAACTCTACAGAAACTAAGTTTGAACACAATTTGCACATCTATCCATCCAATAAACAAAGTATTTACAAGAGTTTATGCAAGTTGCCAACTTGTGCACATGCCTAAGTATAATTTTGGGTGCTGGGCACCACTCCTCTGGAAGGATATATTGATATTTGGAAAGGGTGCACTGTAGATTCACCAGAATGATAGCAGGGTCTAAAGGATTAAATGATGAGGACACGTTGCATTAAAATGACCTGTATTTTCTTGAGTTTTGAATATTGAGGGTTGATCTATTTATGATATTTAAACTGATGGAAGGATTTAATCAGGCAGAGAAATTATTTCGATAACGAGGATGTAACCTAATAACGATAGCTAGGCCTTTCAGGAGTTGAATGTTCAGAGTTTTATTATGTCCATAGAAACTGACTAGACAACAATATTTCAAGTTTTAAGATACTTTAATGTAAAAAATGAACAGCAACCTTACCTCATCACTGTTTAAGTAGGCATCTTATACGCTATACATAGAACACAGAACAGTACAGCATAGGAACACGCTCTTCGGCCTATCATGTCTGTGCCAACCGAATAATGTCATTATAATCTAATCCCATCTACCTGCATGTGGTCTGAATCCCTGTATTCCCTGTCTGGTCAACTATTGAAAAATTCCCTATTTAATATGACTGAAAATTGTCACCCATGGCTGTAGTTTACTCTGTCCCTTAGGTACTTTATTCGTTGTGAACCAGTCTATTCACAACTCCCAATGGCTTCCTTCCATTTCCTTTTTCTAACTATGTAGGTAATTTATAATCCCCAAGCTGAATTTTATGGTGGGGATCAATGTGGAAATTCCTCTCTCTGTTCAAAGGTAGATGAATCTTCCAATCTTGTTCATAGTCCCATGAGCTCAATCTGTTTAATCAGAGCATGAACTCCCACTTGCTTTTTGTCTGCTTACCAGAGATAGGTTGCTGTCTCCCTCAGATTCATGTAGTCCAGCTGTGACCATGATGTTCAGGAATGTCTTAGAGAGACCTGCAACCCAATCCTGCAATGGTTTCTTATGGAAAATGTCCCCCTCAAAGCCCATCTCTATGGCACTGTGAGTCCCATGGGCCTTGTATCCGAGTAGAAATGCTTTAAAGTGATCATTTGGACCTCCAACTCCATTTGTCTTGGTAAATGAGTAAGTAAAGGAATAAACTGTTTATAAAGCCTGGTATTTCTAATGCGTACCCATGGGACATGAGATTTAACAGTTTATTCCCAGTCAATATTGATGTTGTTGCTAATCTTGGCAATTATGAATGCCTTGCACCTTCTTCCCAGCAGGACAGGCGGGGCCACCCCCTTTAACCTTTAACTACTGAGTTGGCCAAATGGCAACTAAAGTGAGACTGGTGACTGAGAGCAAGTGAACAAGTGGAAATGTGATTAAAAGGAGTGGGAAGTGCTGGAAAAAGTTGACAGGATATCTATTCCAATTTCAGTTTTTAAATAGAGCGGTCAAATTCTAACTGTGGTTGTGAGATGGAGGGGGAAAGCGCGGAAAAGAATTTGAGGCAGTTTAACTGGAATTGTGCCTGTTTACAGTAAGGACGAGAGTGATGGTTGAATCTCCTCTGCACAAGAGGCTTTGATGTTGTGGAGAAGTTATAGTCTATCCTGTGAATTCATCTAGCAGGGGACCTCTTGCTAGCTGAAACTTTTGCAGGCGGAGGGACTCAATCTCCTCTGAAAAGTCCCGAATAACTTACAAAAAATACCTAGCTCCTCATGTACATGGTTGATGTCACCTGGTTTCACTCTAATAAACGAGTTTCTGATGGGATGGGAGACAGTAGCACCATAAGGGAGCAACAAGTATATCCTGCACATGCAAGTAACGTTGTCCTGCTTAAATGGGAATAATGCAATACACTGCACCTCTGTTAGTGAAGGACACCCATCGCAAGACTGCAGTGATCTGACTGGGGGAAATGTAATCGCTCCCCTTGCACACACTTTGAACATCTTCTTCCTTACCCGTGGTGCTCCCAATTCCACGTCGTTATTGTGTCTGCTAATTATGTTGACATCACAAACTAATATCCGTAGTCAAAAGACTTCTAAATGGGCAGTGTTAGCTAAACCAGGCATGTCCTGTTGAGATATTCGTCCTGACGATGAAAGTGTCGAAATCTAAAAGATGAGCCTTGAAAATGGGGTTGTGGCTGTTCCCTTTAAGCCCCTTCATTGTGGGATTCTCGTGGGGAAGAAAGATTGTTGATGCATGGTCTTGGAAACAAGTTGTTGTTGTAAGTTGTTTGGATGGTTACTTTGTGTTTTGATGTTGCCGGAGGACACCAGGTACTTGCTTCTGTCAGTCCCCACCAATCCGTTCCATATTTTATGCAACATTCTATTTTCGGTCTATTTTTCCTCCTTGTCTGCTGTAGTGATTCCCAGTCCCTGCACTGAAGCTCGCACAGCAGAGGGGTCGATCAGTTCTGCTAAGCTTATTAACTCTTGATTCGTTTCCCAGACAACATAAGGAACACTGACAGGTTAAGCATTGTCAAAGGTATTAGTCCTCTTTCTCCTATACCCCAGAGCTCAGTTGCCATCCTTGTTGCAGTCAGTAGCGCAAGTACGTTAGAGGTTTGTACACTGCTATTAAATGTTTGATATGTCGCATGTTCCTTTTGTTAGCATTTCTTTCCCAATATGCTGTGTATTAACATTTGTTGTATTGATTTTGCATCACTGTGTTTCTGCATGCTTATTGTGTAATTCCATTCTTGGTGTTTTGCTCAGGTACAGTCTGAAACATGCAAGCCTCGTTCTTTGAGCCCCGCTGCTTTAAAACTGTGCTTAACACTTACGAAATAATAATGTAGTTCGGCAACATAGTTCATGCGCTGTGAATTGCAATGAGGTGCGCTTGGAGTTACACACGGTCTGCAGTCCCCTGTTCGATTAGAATATACTGAGCTGTCGGGCATGTGACTCTCCAGCTGATTGGGTAGTGTCGTAATGCAGAGAGCGAGCTATGTCATTTAGAAAAAGCAGCATTAATATTTGAGTGAACCTGCATCACAGAGCAGCTGTAGCCAGCAGTAGGCGATGCTATTTCTGGGTTAGTTGGATAGCTCTTGGTGAGGAGGCAGAGATGGTGCCCCTTGGTTTGGACGGAGGATGAAGGCCTTTGTGAATGAGGAACTGGAACTGGTCGCAGTGTTTTGCAGCCCAGAGGTACTTCTTCAGTTCTACTTTGCCAGTAGTTTCTGGCCTATGATTAACAGGGAGGGTGAAGGTCAATGAAGAGATGTGAGTGCAATGCACTGCTGGCCTCAGCTACTACACAGACAGCTACAAGTGATAAATGGATTGGTATGACACATGAATTTCTAAAGCTGCGTACTGTTTGAATCTAGTGGACTGGAAGTGAGTGTGATGTATGTATTCTTTTATCATTAACAGCAAACAATAATTTCAAGAGCGGTTCAACATTATAGCACACTTGTGTAAAATATAGCAGGATTTTTATCCTATCAGAAGTGAAGTAGTTATTCTGAAGTGAAGGTTAAAATTGTTGTGTGCAATATTTTAATCACAAGTACTTGTAGTTTTGGTTTATTTGGAGAAGAAAGCATATTTGACTCTTTTTTTTCTTTCTCTCTGCTAAATACAGCCTGAGAGAGATCTAGTTTGCACACAAGAGCAGTGAGAATGCATTGTGACTGACAGAATGACAACTCTGCCTTTGCAGCTTGCAAGTGAAGGTTTTATTTTGATGTAACTCCTTCAGTAGAAATGGTGGTTTAACCTGTTTAAAACCAGCACCTGGCTGTCTGTATTTGAATCAACATTCAGATTACAAATAAATGTTCAGGCACAGGCAACTTACTTGGAACAGGCATGATTTATGTTGAATGCTTGAATGTTTAACCGTTGATCGCTGCTCTATCAGTATTAAATTGGATGTGTCAATAAAATGCACATGGCCCTTAGCTGGAAATATTTTGGGCTGAGGAGATTGGATTTTGTGGGGGTGATCTACAGGTTGATGCTGTGCATGTTTTGTGTTTGTATCCTCTTTTGCTCTTCGTTTCCCCCTTCCTGGGATGATAAACTCCATCCAAACTGCTCTGAAATTAACCCCATTAGCTAATGAGCTATCCATCAATTTACTGCTCAGATGTGTTAGGAGGAGTCTGCTTTAAGTACAGTTCCTGCTCCAGTGACACATTACAGAGATTGGGAACCCAAGGTGCAGCAACTTACAGGTCCAGTCCCCTGAACTGAACATCAATCAATCAGCATAGGTGTGTTCGTTAAAGTTGAGGGGGCTTTAGACACAATAGTCGAGACTTAATCAGTAAGTCTTGCCTTGCGCCAAATGTACTGTCCCCAAATTCTCAGTAATGGTTGACACACATGAGGTTCACTGAAGGTTTAAAAAAAAGGTCTCCAGCTTCAAGAAGTGACTTTGTTGGCAGGAACATTTAACACTTACGCATTTCTGTTTAAAATTTGTGACATAGAACATAGAACATAGAACAATACAGCGTAGAACAGGCCCTCGGCCCTCGATGTTGCGCCGCCCTGTGAACTAATCTAAGCCCATCCCCCTACACTATCCCATCATCATCCATATGCTTATCCAAGGACTGTTTAAATGCCCCTAATGTGGCTGAGTTAACTACATTGGCAGGCAGGGCATTCCACACCCTTACCACACATGAACCTTTTAAAATGTTTGAACTGTGTTCGCTTACAATTCACTCTTCTCTTGTGATTGTTTGGTCAAAATGAAAACCCATGGGCAAAATGAGGACCTGCACAACTATGTGAGAAAGGCTCTCGACTCCATTAATACTACCTCTGTGATATACAAGAGCATTTCCATCCAGTTACTAACCACATTAGTTCATCAGCGGAATGGATTCTTTGGAGCAAAGACCCCGACAGACCTAACTCTGTTCCGCTCACAGTATCTGTGCTGTTGTGCACTGTCTGTTTGCATCAGAAGTCATTTCTTAAGGACTGATTCAGAAGAGATTACGGAGTCATTGGTTGAGAGAGTCTGGTTTACCATATGAGTAGGGGTCAGAGAACGTGGGGCATCCTCTTGGTACATGGTGTTGCTTAAGAGTGGCAGGTGCAGCAATGGTGTGTGATGGCAGGAACATATGAGAATTACATAGCACCATACTCCTGCTGCTTTCTGCTGAGTTCCATTCAGTAATTACTATCTGAATAGTCCCCTTAAGCTGCTTCCCACATCTATAGTACTGCTAATATTGTGTTCAGACTATTTCCATGTTCTGTCTGGTCACATCCTGTTCTTTTAACAGTACGTATCTCTTCCAAGAAATGTTATTTTCGTTTGTTCTCACTAATTTGCATACACAATAAAAGATTTTTGTGTGTCTCAGCGTGATCTTCCAAGTGCAATTAGAGGGTGGGGCGATTGGATCAGTGTGTGGGGATATATTTCAGCTCCCATTTTAAATCTGAATATTGCACTTTTTTTCACATAATGTTTTGATTTTATATTATCAGTAAATAGTTGTGCTTGGGAAACAGAGAAGCAGCACGGGTTAGTGTAGTACAGGCTCAGGAGCTAGGATTACACTGCAATGTGCTACACACCAACATTGACAGGAAGATGTAATTGCCGTGTGACACGTTTATATGGACAGTTTTTATTATAAATACAGACATAGATATTTGTAACAATACATACAAACAAAAGATACAAAGGAGTAACAAAATGTAGGCCAAGAAGTAAAGTTTGTACACAGACATGTTTTAATTATAAAAATTATATGGAAAGTCTAGCTAATTTCTCTCTATTTCCCACTTCCCCTCTCACTTGCTGTGGTTCTTGTGGTATTTGTGTGTGTGTGTGTGTCTGTGTGTCTGTGTGTCTGTGTGTGTGTGTCTGCGCATGTTTGACACTTAGACACTCAGAAACAAGGTGGTCCTTTATGCCACCCTGTAGATTGTAGGCTTGCACCACTCACCGTAAACGTGCTTGTGTAATTTCCTGTGTAGTTGCTGCTAAAATATTCAGATTTGTGGTTAAACCTGGTTTGGCAGGTTCAACATGGCCACAGGCTGCCTCCTGCTGACAAAGTGTAACAAAATAAAACTGTCTGTGGTGGCTTGCTGAGCACGAATGAGACAGTGTGACACAGGCTTCATTTCAGCTCCGCTTAATAATTCGGTGAGGAGGTGGTCTGAAACCTAGGACAGGAACAGAGTGGTCAATATTGGCAGACAAACAGGAGGCTGGAAGAACACAGCAGGCCAGGCGGCATCTGGAGGAAAGGAGGGCCTACCGAAACGGTGACCCTCCTGTGTGCTTCCAGCCTCCTGTTTGTCTACCTTGGATTCCAGCATCTGTAGTTTTTTTGTCTCTGGTCAATATTGGGCAGTCTATCTCCTCTGATTTAACGCAATGCCTCAAGCCTCGTGACTCTGAGAGTGGCAAGATGAAATTACAAAGTCCCCCTCTAGCCTTGAGCTCCAGGTTTTGAATTGATCAGTGGCCAGGTTTAATTTCATGCTGCAAATCTGAATGCACAGCCTGCCAGCAGGTGAGTAGCAGCCAGTACACAGAGATTTTGAAGAGTGGATGTTTGGTAACCAGTCTATATTTGTGAGGTTTAGGAATGCCATAGTAAATTGAACCGTCTAATTTTCATGAATTGATCATCCATTTGCTGCTGCAGATTGGCTGTAAGATGATTCCTATAGTTCAAAAATGGCAAGTGATTAATCCATACATAGCTGTGTGGATTATTTTACAATGTGAACATTTGTCCATGTTCTGTCTTTGATCTTTTGGCTGTTTGAAGAGCAGTAATGTGAGTCCACATTACTGACTTTGACTTTGACTTTGATATCTAACCCATACCTGTTGGGCATATTTTCTTTCACTGGCTATTTTTAACATTACTCCCATACTTTATGCTGACTCCTGACTTTTCATTAAAATGAGCTAATGGAGGAAGTTGTGGTCCTTAATTGCTGTAATTTGTTAACATTCCAGAGATCCTGCATTTTCCCTTGGGAAAGGGTTAAGGAAGTTTGGCTGGAGTTGCACGTATGTCATTTAAACAAAAAAACACCGTTGTATTAATAAACACTTGAAGCCTTATACAGTATTAGTTTGCTTTGATATATACAGAATGTTCCTTTGTAATAACACAGGTGCATCATCTCTCTTTTTTAAAAATAGAATTATAGAGTCATACAGCTCGGAAACAGACTCTTCAGCCCAACTCATCCATGCCGACCAAGTTTCCCAAACTAAACCAGTCCCATTTACCTACGTTTGGCCATATCCCTCTAAAAAATGATAATTAATACTAGAAAATCTCCTACCAAGGACAGTTGATGGTACTTTATGTTGTAGTTTGCAGAGCTCATGTTCTTTGGTCTATTTCGTGGTACCTAATGCCAGTTGGCAGCTATAATTCCTATTGCTTTAGCGAAACACTAAGAACAGAATGAGGCCAGTCAGCTCCTTCTGCCAGTTTTGGCATTCTGTTAGACCACGGCGATCTGCAGCTCCACACCACTTACGTGCCTTTGCTCCATTTTCCTTCGTATGCATATAACAAAAAAAAAAATTCTAGCAATCTTAGGCTTGACAGCAGCAATTGACTGAGCATCAACAGCCTTTTCAGGGCTGGGGATTAAGGGCACAGGGAGAAAGGTTTCTATTACATGTTTATGAAAAAAAATTTATAAATAAACTTGTTTTAATACTTTTTGCTCTTTTTAATTCTAAATAATCTCGTATTCCAGTATCTCATTCACTTGATCTACCTCTGAAACAAAGAAACAAACAAATATTTAATAATTCAGCCTCCTCAATGTCACTGTCAGATTTTATTCTGACTGCTCCTTAATAACCCAATTGCCACTGCAATATTTGCTTTCTTAACTTCTGCACTGATGGAACGTTTTATACTTTTGTTTTACGTTCCATGAGAATTTAATTTCTTATTTGCTTGCTACTTCTAAAGTTGTGATTTTGACTTCTGTTTTAGTCTTTTAATATTCTCTGTTATCTTGTTTTCCTATGCTGTTCACATACATAGTCTAAGTCATAGAGTCATACAGCATGGAAACAGACCCTTCGGTGCAACTTGTCCGGACCAACCGACCAGACGTCCCAATCTGACCTAATCCCATTTTCCAACATCTAAACACTTCCTATTCATAGACCCATCCAGGTGCCTTTTAAATGTTGTAATTGTACCAGCCTCCACCACTTCCTCTGGCAGCTCGTTCCAGACACACACCACCCTCTATGTGAAAACATTACCTCTTAACCTTAGATTTTCCTTTTGTTTTTATTTGCTCATGGTGTTACATAAGTGTTTTATTTGATCTTGTTTTATTTAGAAATTATATTTTCCCCTGGGCTTTGTTGAACAACATTGACATTGTGCCCATTCATGTTCCACATTATTGTTTGACAATATTGTTGTCACTTTTTATCTTCTCAAGGCCCCTCCCCAAAATCAACCCTTCTGTAATCTTTATGCTAGACTATCTTGCTGTGTGCTATCCAAGGCTATGGGTCAAGTGCTGGAAAATGGGTTTAGAATATTTAAACAATTGATTTTGACCAGCACGAACGTGATGGGTTGAAGAGTCTTTTCCTGTGCTGTGTATCTCTATGACTCTCTTGTGCTTACATCCTTCTCAGTTATCATCCTAAATGATGTTGTATTATGATCTTTAATACCTAAATGCTTCTCACTTTATTTCTCTTGTCTGCTGTGGTTCATTACCCATCAGCAGATCCAGTCAAGAATCCTTTCTGGTTGGGATTATTTCATACAATGTTAGAAAAGACTCCTGTACATATTGCTGGAGTTTCATTTCCTAATCCCTTTCCCTATCTCGTCTGGCCAGTAAATTTTCAAGTGGATGAAATCACCCAAAATTACATTTTTTGCTCATTTCCTTAATTTGTTTATATATTACTTCCTCTGCCTTGTTTCCATTAAGAGTTGGTCTGTTGACTTTTTAAAAATTCATTCAAAGGATGAGGGCATTGCTGGCTAGGCAGCATTTATTGCCCATCCCTAATTGCCTAGAGGGCACATTTGCTGTGGGTCTGGAGTCACATGTAGGCCCATCCGGGTAAGGATGGCAGTTTCCTTCACCAAGGACATTAGTGAACCAGATGGGCTTTTGCCCGACAATCTACAATGGATTCACGGTCATCATTAGACCCTTGATTCCAGGTTCTTTATTGAATTCGATTTGTACCGTTTGTCTTGGCAGGATTTGAACCTGGGTCCCCAGAACATTAGCAGGGTCCCTGGATTAATAGTCTAGTGCTGGTATTACTAAGCTGTTGCCTTTCCTAGGCTGTCCCTATCAATGGGAGAGTTCCGTCATTACCCTTTATCTGTATCCACGTGGATTCTATTTTTTTGACTTTCAGATGTTGCACATTTTTCTACTGCTGTTGTGTAAGTTCAGCTGCTTAATTACCTTTAATCAAGCTGCTCAGATTTTTTAACTTGTTATTCGACTTAGCTGGGGAAGGTGAGATGTGAACCCAGACATCTGGCTCACAGATACCAGAAATGGCATTTCTGAAGAAAGGTCCTGACCCGAAACGTCAGCTTTCCTGCTCCTCTGAAGCTGCCTGTCCTGCTGTGTTCCTCCAGCTCCACACTGTGTTATCTCTGACTCCAGCATCGGCAGCTCTGACTATTTCTAAGTATATTGTAGCATAAACTGTCTTTATTTTCTCTTTTGTGAAACACTTCATGTTAGTGAACAAATCTTACAAGATTTTTTGAAGTTAGAAAATAAAAATATGGATTCCACTCTCAAACAAAAAGGCAACCTCGGATAGCAGTCGAGGGACTTGGAAATGGTCAGCCAGCCACGCGGGCTGGTCAGAGTCAGGAGTGAATGTTGGTCAGCCCACCACTCCCCTGCTTTCTCTCTGCTCTATTGTTGACTGTCTGCCTCCTGGAATGAGAGAGAGCTAGGTATTAGGGGAGGTGAGAGTGGATGGCACAGCTGTTATATTGGTGCAGGTGGGATTGTGACCTGAGCGAGTGAGCAGGCAGCACAGAGAGTGTGCAGGGCTAGTGATGCTGGGCTCGGTGACTGTGAACGAGGGAAGATGTGGCAACAGTAATAAGAGTGGGAGAGCCTTGGTGGGAGGCAGCTGCAGTATCAGAGATAGAGTGAATGGGAGTTACCTGCTGATGAGACGGTCATTAGCCGTCTTCCTGCATTGTTGTGCATTCCTCCAGACAGTTGAGGCAGCACTGACCTGGGTTACAACCACAGCCCAGACTGGTAGGTTTGGTGTCAGGATCTCCTCTGCTGGCCCTGGGGCAAGCCTCTGTACTGCCGAGAGCGGGTGCCAACTTTCCTAAATCTGCCAAATCCTGGGCAAGCCACAGGAACCGTATGGAGCTGCTCCTGCCTGACTTTACTTGTCTGGGTATTCAATGTGGCCGGGGCAAGGGATCCCAGTCCATTCAGGGAAATGTCGGCAATGGCAAGTCATACTGGGTACAGTGAGTGGCAGCATGGGTCTAGAATTGGGTGAGAGGGGTACTGTAGGGAGGAATATGTTGTTAATAAGGCAGGTTTGGTAAGATGTGGTGAGAAATTGAGTCTTGGAAAGAAACTGTCCACGAAACCTGATGAAACTGACACTTGGCCAAAAAATGTGAGGTTCTTTTATATATACCTTACGTGGCCTTTTTAAAATGAAACATAGCAATATAATAGGGGAAGTGTAACCAGACTCTAGGGCCAAACAAGCCTTGTAAGGGAGGAATAAGCATTCAGGAGCAGGCTTTTTGCAATTTGCAGCATGCAGGAAGCTGACAGAATCCGAAATCCAGCACTGACTTGGTTCCAAGCTTTGCCACTTTCGAGACACTGGATTTGTACTTCAGTGAAGAACAAGGGACACCTCATGGTGTCCCATATAATGTCCATTCTGCAGCCAACACCGTCTTAAACTGATTGTTGTGGTGTTGCTGCTGTGGGAGCTGGCATCTGTGTTTCCTGACATTGTACTCCAAGGGTACTTAACTGAGTGCTCCAAACCAGAGATCATGAACGGTGCTATAGAAATGCAAAGCTGTATTTTTTATGTTGTATGATAAGCTATTCACTACTCCCAGCTACAACTACAAATCTTGAGCAACCAGTATATTGACATCGCTTAATGTGCTTTTCAACATTCAAGTGAACACAATATGAACATTTTGCATATTTGACTGAAGTGCTAATGACAGGTATAGTGCAAGCATAATAACACCTTGAGATAATACATATTACTCTGCATCACTGCCCGCACCGATACAATCATCAACATTGGAGGTGAGAACCAGGCCTGTTCCCAGACTCTGCATACACAGAATGTCCTATTCCTTCACTAATCTCTTCATTACTAGTGAGAACAGCCTTCCTCAATGGTGCGTCCTTTTTTCTCCCTTGAATAGATGTCATGACTCCCTGGCACTATTCCCTATTCATTTGCAGCGAGTACAGACTTGGCTCTCGGATGGAATTTCTGTTGCTTTTGGTTACATAGGGTGTGCCTAAGAAATGTTGAAAACCACAACATATCCAGTCATGGTCAATTTCTGTAGCAAGCAATCAGACCCATAAGGAGTGAGGGGCCTTGAGACATCAGTGTACTGCCCTAATGGGTGGTTAATTGCACCATCTGCGCCAGTATTGAGCAAACAGATGTCCAGTTTGATCTGCAGACTGTACTGAGTTTGGAGATCTCAAGGACGGCTCTCTTGGGGATGCTGTGTTTAGACTTGGTTTTCGGCGGAAGATAAGCTAGCCTTCCATTTCCTGGTTGCTGTTTAATGATTGGATGGCAGAATCATGGATAGCTTAAAGCCCTACTGTGATAGTTTCCAAGCTGAATAGCCCAGTCAGCTGATGTCCACGTGAAGAATGACCACATGGGTGAAGCAGCTAAAGACTGTTGCATCCTCACCTGAAATGTACAAAAACGCTGCTTAACCTCAGTTATTTTTTTAGACTGCAGCGCATTTCTGAAGACCCCAGCAGGATAGTGTTGAATTATAGGTGCCCGCTAGATGTGGGGCTTAACACTTGATTATATTAAAAAAAGTTCTCAGTGTTTTAAGAAGCTTCTTCCCTTCCTACCCTTCACACTTCATCGCAGGATCCACAATGTACAAACTAGTCACCCATTCCCAAGCTTGTAGAAGGTTGGGAAAGTCCCCTTTGTTGTCTTTTTACCTTCTTCCTTCGTCAAGGCACTGATCAACCTCCAGTACCCAAGTGGTATAAACCTAAATGGGGAATGCCAGTTGCAAGTTCAATCATTAAACCAGGCAATCACTGTGATCCACATTCTCGGAGGGATGTGATAGCACTGGAGAGGGTGCAGAGGAGATTTACCAGGATGTTGCCATAAGAGGGATATGATATCAATGGAGAGGGTGCAGAGGAGATTTGCCAGGATGTTGCCTGGGCTGGAGTGTTTCAGTTATGAAGAGAGATTGGACAGACTGAGCTCGTTTTCCTTAAAGTAAAGGAGATTGAGAGGGGTCATGATTGAGATGTATATTATGAGGGGCAAAGGTAGGGTAAACAGAAACAAAGTTTACTCCTTGCTGAAGGGCTCAAGGGGCAGAAGGTTTAGGGGAGGTGTGAGGAGTGACTTTTTTTCACCCAGAAGGTGGTGGGAATCTGGAAGTAACTGTAAGGGTAGTAGAGGCAGAAACCCTCATAACATACAAGACTTGTGTGGGTCAAGTGCTTGAAAATGGGATTAGAATAGTTAGGTGGTTAGTGACCACGATGGACACAATGGGACAAAGGGCCATTTACAGTGCTTAGATGTGTATGAATCTGTAAAAAGTGATGTGGGGAGGTAGGAAAAATAAAACCTTTATCTTTTATTTTGAAAAAAAACTGTTGCGAGAAAGCCGCTGTGCGTATTAGTAAGTTGACAATTCGGTGCAGTTCTGACTGAGAGAATGCTGCATTGTAACGGGTGCAGACATTTGCCTGATGGGACATAGGACAGGTGGAATGTCAGTTCTATGTAAAAACTTGCAAAAGGCTGTTCACACGTATCCTGCACTGATCTTGCAGTCAATGCCAAACACAAACAATTCACTGAATTGTTTATTGCATTTCTTGAAGTGGGATTCTGCTGTACAGAAATTGTCAGCTGGATTTGCCTACAGTTTCAACAGTGACTACATTTCAAGTGTAATTTGTTGGCTGTGAAGGACTTTGGATGTGCTGTGGGCATTGAAAATACTGCTTGGTCCAAATTCTATGTGAAGGTGGATTTGCACTTAAAAGTAGAGGTAAAAATTCTTGGTGATCTCAATGAATGAGAGCAACTCTTGCTTTTTTTTCAACTAGCTTTCCTTTACCAAAGTAACCTCGGGTACTGGTCAGTCTTGGTGTTTTTTTTTTGTCACTATATAAACAGTGTTGCAATGGAATACAGTGGAAAACAGTTTGGGTTATAATACTGCAGATTGCTACAGCAAGGTATTGACAGAGTAAGATAAAGAGTCTAATGTCTTTCCCTTCCCCCCCCCCCCCCCATCAGTTAATTTGTTCTTTGGTCTCGTTTAATATTGCCTATGCATAAATACATACTTATTGTGTGTTTGTTAAACCTAGTGCAGCTCCCTCAGTCTGATACAGTTCAGGGACATTGGCTTGATATTAAAAGGAATCTCTTGTTTGTTGAACTGACATCTGTGTGCTTTCAAAGTCAGTCCTTCCCTTGCGTTTCACTCTCACCAGCCCCCACCCCCTATCCCCATGAAGCCTATCAAACAGCTGAAGTAAGGATCCATCTCTAATCCAGTGAGTAACTGAACAACTGAAATAAAGCATTAATTGGCTAACTTCCCATGTTTTTAATGCTCAAAGCCCAGCTCCGTTTCCTCTCAGTTCTGCTCCCAGCTCATAGCCCCTAATTTGCCAGCTTGTCATGTGCTGACACCCACAGTCTTTGTAATGGTAAGTTGGTTGTGAACATTGGTTTTGTTAAAGAGATTAAGTGGTTCAGCACCAAATAAAAACCCAATTCATTCTTCGCTTCTGAGATTGAATACAACTAGGATCTACATGAAAGGTAGAGTTTCATATTCAAATTTGTTACTATTTCTCCTCTGCTTTAATATTGCATGCACGTTATAATTACACTTTTGTCAAACTGTTGATCTTCAACTGCTGTGTGTCGTCATATTCCAAGTACAGTTTAGAAAAGAAATGAATCGCTAAAGTGGCACCCTGAGTTTAACTGCATTAAAAATCTTTTTCCCAGAGTTGAAATACTAGGGGGTATGCATTTAATGTGGAAGGGGGAAAGTTCAAAGGAGATGTGAGGGACAAGTTTTTTACACAGAGTGTGGTAGGAGTCTAGAACGTACTGCCAGGGGTAGTGGTGGAGGCAGATTTGATAGGGGTGTTTAAGGGACTTTTAAATAAGCACATGAATATGCAAGGAAAGGAGTGATATGGACCAAGGACAGGCAGAAGGGATTAGTTTAATGTGGTGTCATGTTTGGCACAACATTGTGGGCTGAAAGGTCTGTTCCTGTGCTGTACGTTCTGTGTTCTAAAAGAGTTCAGATGTAGTCTTGATCCATTCAGCTAAATGACAGCATGGGATGTATTCAGTTTTATGACCTCTCCAGTACAATCTAGAGATTTGTTTTGTGTTGAAATTTAAAACAACATATCAGCAAGGTGTAGGCCACCAACAAAAGTGCAAAGGACTGAAGTGATGAAGAGATTGGTTTTAAAATCATCGTAAAATACTGGTATTGTGTGACAACTTTGGGATGATTGAGGAAGGTTCTACTTCTTCAAAGGTCCTGGAAAAGAGATGAAGGACAGCACCGTATGAAGGTAATTTGGAACTTGAAAGGGATGGCAGACAATTTTACTTAATTTTGCAAGTCAGCAGTTTTCAATGCTTAAAGCGATGTGCAACGGTGACTGTTTGAAGGGTGATGGTTTCAGACTTTTTTTTAGGAATTGGGTGAATACTTACAAATTTCTCAGGAGGGGGAAAGGTGGACTTAGGAAGCAAGGGAGGTCAAAGAAGCAGCAAAGGCATGTGTGTGAAGACAAACAGGAGAGATCCCATCAGCAGGTGGATAGGGATGAGGTGCTTATCTACCCATAATTGAGATGAGTGGTGGAGTAGGATGGAAAGGCAGAATAGCCTATCTTGTTCCTGTCAGACCAGATGAGCAAGCTTATAATCCAGAGAGGGGAAAGTGAGTCAGGCATCTAAAGATGAAACAGTCCAACTGAATTGCCTCAAACCCAAGTGGTTCTGTCTGCCTTGACTGATAGTAGTATGTTTATGTCGTAATGTTCCAACATTCTGGAATACTGAGGGCTGTACAGACCGCTGATGAGTTGGAAGGTATTTCACTTGATTTGAAGCATGGACAACATCTCATTGCTTTGCAGGAATGAGGAGTGTGTCTAGCGTGCTAATTTGCTGGATGGTTAGTATTCCAGTCTTGCAGTTCAATCCTGCAGTTCCTGGCAGTGGTTTGATCTGTCTCACTGAATGAGAATTCCTTTGAAAAAGTCCACTTTGGGATCCCAGATCCTTGGATTATCAATCGTATGTTGGAGATTCCAGAAATTTGAGATGGATTACTTGGATGCCACCATGATGAAATGGGAGGAAAATATCATAAGGACGTTAAAGAAAACAGCATATTTTCCCTCATTTTAATTTTTTTGTTCATTAGTTTTAAATGTATTAAAGACAAGGATTTTTTTTAAATGGAGATTTTAAGGATTGGGAAATCACATATCCTCAGAAGAATGCCCAGCTGGAGTTAGCAAACTGGCTGGATTGACTCTGTGGAATTCCCAGGTTTTATTGACACCCCCTGACTATATTCCAGAAGGAAGTACAGGTCACAACAGCTGAGTTTTCATTAATTAAACCCTTCATGGATTTGTTTAGAGTGATGGAGGGTGATTATTGACTGGGGACGGTGAGTGAACAGAGAGGCTTCGAGAATAGTACTTGACCTTTCAACAGGTTTTGTAAATCAGAACATGGCTCACCTTTCACGATACCAGGTTTTCTTGTAAGAATGTATCTCACCTCTAGCAAGTGTAAATGAGCCATGTGACTGATTACCTTAAATTGTTGTTAGTGTATCTTTTAACAAAATTGGGATTGTTCAGTTAGTGCTGCCAGATTGGGTTGATTTGTGTTTTCTTCCCAACTGGTTCGTTCTTCTGTAGCATAACTTGTTGTGACTGTTTGAAATTTGGCATTCTTGCATTTGTTGTGCAACTGTGGCAATGTGTCTCTCTTTTCAGCAGCATTAAATGCCCTTTTAATTACCCAGTACCAAAGCAGGGAGTTACGTAGCGAAGGCTAGGATTTGCATTGCGTGTTTACATCCAACGGCCTTTGCTGAACCACTCTGAGAAAATTTCACATTTCATTGTTTGGATTCCCTGAGGTATGTGCTCAGAAAGCTACCGTATAAATTTCCAGAGGGTAGAGCCTGGGCTGCTGGCAAATGGTTGAGGGTTAAAATCACAAATATGGAAGATGAGAGAGATTTTAGATGATGTAGAGCTAGAAGAGATTGTAATGGGGATTTGCACGGAAGTTTTAAAACTGAGGTATTGCTTAACCAGGTGCTGGTGTTGGACAGCGAGCACTAGGGTGATGAGTAACCGGGACATTGTTTGTCTTTTGGGATAGAGTCTGGATGAGCTTAAGTTCCTGGAGGGTGACAGATGGGAGATTGACCAGTAATAGTACTCCATTGCAATAATCAAATCTAGGGGTTACAAAGGTGTGGATAAGGAAGAGTTCCAAACAGCAAATGAGCTGAAGCAGGAGCAGAGTTCGGCGATGATACAGAATTGGAAATAGTCCACAGATGTGATCAGGACATCATCACCGGATCAAATATAGAACCACAGCCTCACAGCCATCACTGCGTGAGTTGAAATGTCTGCGGGCCTGGTTGCTTTCCTGTGGACCAAAGATTGCAGCTGAGAATGAGGGAAAATCCCGATAGTGAGGGTGAGTGACTGAGAAGCTTTGATTGAAAATGAGATCAAATGAAGACACTGCAAAAAAGCAAAGAATGGCAAATGCTGGAAATCGGAAACAAAAACAGAGAACACAGGAGAAACTCAACAGGTCTGGCAGCATCTGTAGAGAGAAAACAATGTTAACGTTTCGAGTTCCGTGACCCTTCTTCTGAACATCCCTACTTATCTAGCTGGCCTTGGTGCATCATTGGAACACTGTAATAAGCCAAGTGCAGATAGATCTGAGCGGGAGCAAAGTGAAAGGCACAGCTGTCTCAGAAAGGTCACTGAACAGGTTGTGTAGCTGAGAGTCACCACATATTTCCAATCGCAGTCTCTCTGCCACCTTCAGAACTCAGTGACTCCTATGACCTGCGTGGTGCTTATTCAAAGCGAACGAGTCCAAAATTAAAGGAGTACTCTTCACATAAACTAAAACAAGAGTCAAAACAAATCATCTTCCTTCTATTTTATGAAGGAGTATTCAAGTCACAACCCACTCCTTAAATCAGCCAAAAACCTATTGAGTCCACAAAACTGACAGAACGCGCAATGGTAAAATTCATCAAGGCGAGTGACTTCAGTATGAAGTGTTTAATCTGAGGTAGTCTGAGTGCAGTTATCGAACTTGGTAATGGCATTAATGACAGCTCTTATGGAAAGATGTATCTGTGTATGTTAGATTACAGATTTAATCAACCTGGATATTTCTTAATTGCTAATAGTTTTTGTTGCTACTAAGGAACGAAATTTTGTTGCATTATATTGATTGTTCAGATTGATGTATCTGCTTGTCTGGTCTGTGCCTTTTCTTTCCTGTTTTTGTTTTGACACTTAAAATCTTTTGTTATTCAAATCAAAACATATCCAAACCATTCGTTTGAACCATTCGAGAAGTTATTTTATTTATTAATGTTGATGAGTTGTGAGTGCCATCTAGTGGCAATGAGGATTTGCGCAACATATCAGTCCTCATATTTTATTTCCGAATTGACAAATAGCAAGCAGATCTGTTAAGAAAGGATAGTAAGAGCTGCTGATGCTTGAGTCAGAGATAACAAGGTGTGGAGCTGGAGGAACACAGCAGGCCAGGCAGCATCAGAGGAGCAGGAAATCTGACGTTTCGGGTCAGGACCCTTCTTCAGAACCAACCCGAAACGTCAGCTTTCCTGCCCCTCTGATGCTGTCTGGCCTGCTGTGTTCCTTCAGTTCCACACTATGTTAGGTCTGTTAAGAACCTATTCCGAATGACTTCGGCAAACAGCAATGCAGAGAGTGAATAACATTATTTGCTGGGCAGAAGAGAATGCGTACTATGTGGACCAACATGTTTGTTTTTACCCCCTGGATGGACTGAGGTAACAGGCACTGATAGTGAGACTGTGTAAGGGCCAAGTCAGTGGTAGAGAATGCAAGGTTAGTGTAAAGAGAAAAATGGAATAAGAGGAGACTGCAAACTAACAGTGTTAAAGTGTGCTGGTTGAAATGAGACTCTTTCAGTGGTAGAAGTAAATTTATTTACATTCATAGGTAATTAAACCAATACTTGGGATATTTCTGGCATAAATCTCATCCAGGCAAAATATTAGATTGAAAATTATTTGCATCTTTATTGAAATAACCAAAACATTTAATAAAGTGAAGTGGTGTGTTTATATTTGTTGCCAGTTCTTTGTTTTTCTGTGCCGTATGGCTATCTGTTTCTAGCTTTTCTGTCAACCATGAGGTGTGAATAATGTATTAGAAATTATTCTAGCTGACTCATAACTTAAAGGTCTGATTTTGCTCTGGTTCACGGTTAGCATGTCTTACAGTGGACACCTGGACACGCTGTGCCTGAATCAGTTAAGTGATTTCATTTTAAAAAGTGCACCCAGTAGTTGTTCTTGAAGTAACTTAGAGGAGGAGGAGGTTTTTTTCTGACAACTCAGTAATGAAGTTTAACAAATTGGTAAGGGTAATATAACATTGTCACTGTAAATTTGAGTGCAGACACCGGAGCAATTGCAGTTATTTATTTGTCAAGGAAATTTTCATTACCTTTTGTCTTTTATGTTCAGGATTAATGTGTCTCCAGTATTAATTCCCATTTTCAGTCATTTGGTGAAAATGTCTTACAGCCATGAAGGAATATCTGGCTTGACCTTCAGTACTTGCTATTTTTATATAAGTTGACTGTATTAGCTCTAAATGTAAGACCCATTTAAATCCTTTCTCTCTCACCTTAAACCTATGCCCTCTAGTTTAGGACTCCCCTAACCTGGGGGAAAGACCGGGCTATTCACCCTATCCATGCCCCTCATGGCCTTATAAACTTCTATAAGGTCACCCCTCAGCCTCTGACACTCCAAGGTAAAAAAGAACCCCAGCCTATTGAGTGTCTCCCTATACCTCAAACCTCCAACCTTCGCTGGCAACATTCAATAGTGATATGACGATGCACTCTTATGGATTACTTTTAGTGATTTATTTCAAATGAGGTTTGAATGAAGCTTCAGGATAATCCAGAAATGCATTGTACCTGGTGTCATCTTTAATTTCTTGATTGTACGACTAAAATATTTGGAAACACATAAAGCCAGTTTTTTTTTAAAAGAAAGTGACATTCATTTCTTAATTTCAACACGTTTATTCAGTACTGCTCAATTACTTGGTTAACATGACTGTCATAGTGTTACTGATTTAGAACAGCTGGGGAAGTTGTTACATTGCTTCAAGACTGAGGTCAGTCGTAAATCTTGAAAGTGATACTGAGGGAACTCATGCTGTCTGGGCAGGATGCATCTTTGTTTCCTCAATGAGAGCTTCCATTTAGCAACAGTCGATATTAGGCAATAGATGTCTTTCGTCAACCTGCACACCAAAGCTTCCAGTTTAGTCAAATCCTTTGTTAATGAGCACGCTTAAAGGTGAATGGGAATTCAGCTCGGAAACATGAAGAGCTGAAAGGATGAAGTCTGTGTTGATTAACCATGATGTTGCAATGTGACAGACCACATTCCTTGGGTCATCCCGCTTCACCTGTATTAATGCGGAGGGCGAGATAGTTTATTACTGTATGTTTGAGCCCCTGGTCTATCGCACAAAACAAAAACAAAACTTCAGCCTCTTGGGACTTAGTTTGAAAACTTTCTTGTAAAGTATTGTTTGTAACCTTTATTAAGAAACAAAATGTTTAGAGCAAAATGCTTAGTTGTGTTCACGGAGTTGCCTCTATAGTGTTATTAATCCCTGGGCTCAGCTGTCCAGTGACCCCCAAGGTGGCCCATTATGTTTTCATGGATGTCAGTTGAGGAGTTCTCATGGTTGAACAGTTTTAGATGGTCTCAGATTGCTGAGAAGAAAAACAAAGGTCACAAAACAAACTCAATGATTCAAGCACCAACAAATATTGCAGCCTCGAAACCCCTGAGGTACGAGTAAGCCCCTTCCAGAATATGATTTGCAGGGATTGACAGTATCATACAGGCAACTCCAAGAATACAACTGAGCATTTGTTTTTAGTGGCGTGATTTTTTTTTTGAAAAGTTAAGATTGCTGTCATTACTTTTGGAAGACCGTTTTAAGATAAAAGTTTCACGAAAGTTATGCCAACCAGCTTCACCGCAACTCATCAGTTGTTTTCCGTTATTGTCCATCTTGAATGTCACCCAGGTTCCATTGAAAAAGTATGAATGATTTGGCTGCTTATTGCTGCCTCCTTCCTCAGAGCTCAAGCAAACTGCTTTCGCTGAGTCTGTTTGATAATGCCATTTATGAAGTCCTCATTTCAGCCAATCATCTGAGGGACACATGTTGTGTGCAGTTTCCAGGCAGCGTGTTGCTGATGACCAAGGCATCTAAAGATGGAAGAAGTCTCCTTAGATACTTAGATTAATGTCTGGGGAGAAACTCTGTTCCACATTGTCTGTTGGGCAAGCTTTCGTACCCGCACCATCAACGTGTTATCTCACTGCTGCATCACAATACTATTATGACTTGGCTGTCCTTACCCAACTTTGGGCCAACATACAGTTTGCCTTAGCTACATCATCAGTTCACTGTTCATAATCATAAATACATGTAATTCCAGTTTATCAATTTCAGCATTGGTTCATACCATAAAAGTCATGTAAATCACCAACGTCCTACGTGAAGACTTCTACAACTGAAGTCTTGTGTTTGGGAATGTTTAGGGCACGATAGTGACCAGTGATGAAGTGCTTTCGCTGTATAAGGCCCAGTGAGTACTGCCATTCTTTCCCGTAAGCTTTGACTTTGTGTTTGCATTGACAGACAGCTGCCCATGAGTAAGAGCTTCTGGTGTTTATGTCATGAAATATAACAGATGGGGAAGACCAGTGAAAAGGCGCCACTGATAAATCAGTGTAGATTTTGAACTGGAGTCCTCGTTGGGGCCTTTGGGATGGTGTCGACAGATACAGTCAATTACTACCAGATTTCTAAATTAAATACTGGAGCACCAAACCCCTGACACAGGAGTAAGCCCCTTCCAGAGCGTAATTTGCAGCGATATACAGTATCATACAGGCAGCTCCAATAATACAAAATTTAGTTATATTTGGTGAGTTACTACTCCATTTTCTGCAAAGAACTGCAGTATTCAATGCATGGCTCCATGGTCGTCTTTGAAACTCACTCACCTTTTGTAAAGAGATTCTTAATGTCATTGAAATATAGAGCTAGATAAGTAGTTGGAGTGGAGCAGAGAACTGGCAACAGCCAAAGGAATGGAGTGCAGAGTTAGACAAGAGTGGATGGAGTGGAGAACAGAACTGGCCAACAATCTGTGGAGCAGACCACAGAGCTGGTCAACTGTCAATCAAATGGAGCACAGAGCTGGTCAACTATCAATCAACTGGAGCACAGAGCTAGTCAACTGTCAATCAAATGGAGCACAGAGTTGGTCAACAGCCAATGGAATGGAGCAAAGATTACACTGTACACCAAATGTGTACAAAGTGCCATTATCTGTTGTCCTTTTCTTGGTCTTTCCAAATTAGGGTTGGAGATTGAAATCTATTTTTGACTAGGTCAGGTAAGATGACGTTTGAAATAGCCAACTTTTAACCCACCCAGCATGATTGCTGCTGTCACTTTAAATCAGCTAAGTTAGGTATTGACAGAATGAAGAGATTGCGTGACATTTTTAAAATAGAGAAGCTGGTGTTTAGACAAAGCACCCTGAAAATTTGTTGACGATGGAATCTGGTTCCCACTTCCTCCATCCTCTGAACCAACCAATAAGGTGTACCCATGTACTGCCAGGATGTCAGGGATACGCATTTATCTCCATATTGACTCTCCAGGATGGCTTAGGAATTGGATCATCAATTAACAATATGGATCATTGCTTCTACTCCTGCAGGAATTTAGGTATTTAACCCCTCACTAAACAAAGGCCAATTGAATTTTAGAACCATTTGTATCTATAGACATTGGCAAGGGCCTGACACCTAAATGTGGCAATAGCTTGCGGTTTATGCTTATGAAGAATTCAGAACACCATTCAGCAATCTGTAGTAATTGGCACATCATGATTATTTGGAATTCTTGTACTCAATTTTCCGTAAAGACATTGTAGTATAAAGCTATTAACACTGATCCTGCTTATTTGATAATTGTCATGTTCTTAGCTATGAACCTGATGATATTATTCTTGTTGACTTAATGGGTAAGCATATCTGACTGCATTTGGATAATTTCTTTCAGAGGGTCTTTGGAGGGAAGGGAACGTGGGGTATGGCCAAAATTGGTGATCCACCGTCTTGGTCTCTCAAGGCACCCAAATTAGTTTGCCCAATTTTGGAGGAGTGTTCTTTCCAGTACTGATTGACTACAACTTACGTTAAAAACTTAACATACTAAACCCAAAGGCAAACATGCTTTTGGGGCATTTTATATTGTTCTTGTTGACAATCAGCCTCAATCTCGTCTCTTTCGTTATTACTTGGAGAAGCAGCCACTACTGATGGGTCTTTGTTCGATGAGCAAGCAACAAACCCTCGATGATTGGAATCTATTTCCTCATTCTTAGAGACAACGAAAGAGAAGCGGCAAAGCACAATGTCTAGGTTGTTGGCCTTGGAAAATGCTCAGTCAACCTTGAAAGATAACGTATCTGACCTTGCGCAGAGGATTTCTTTGCTTGAAAAAGCAGTCAACTTGCAGCGTCTTAAGTTGGATAAGCTTGAAAGTGAACCAAGATGGAGTGATCTGAGACCCATAGTTCCTGCAATGAGTAAAGGTAACTGTGTTGCTTTTTGTTTTCAAAAATGCACTTTGTTCCGGACCTGCTAGTGGCTCCGTTATGCATGTGGCAGCTGCCTCAGAACGATTGTTCTCAGTTTTTCCACTGATTACCTTGATGCCACTGAAGCTGTTCTCTTCTCAACAACTACTAACCTGGTGGAGAGATTCCTGACCTAGTCTCTTCTTGTACATGTATTCACGTAGTTGATCAGTGGAACTTCATATTTTATCTCAGCCCTCCCCTTACTTGAAAGCAAACTTGGCTCTGACTACTGCACCAAACGTTTTCTTCTTTCTTGGCGTACAGAATTGAAATAGTAAACTTTCAGTTGATGCTTTTCTCACTGCTGATGTGTTCATGACATTGATTTTGTGTGTGAGTGTGTGTGTGTGAGTGAGTGAGTGAGATGGCCACAGGCTAAACGTTTGTCATGTACCATTGAACATTATGGTCCGATTTAACTCTAAAAGCAAGAGGAGTTCAATTTCGAACAGGTCTTGGCTCTGTATCTAGATGCATTTACATTTCAAATGAAGCATTAACAGGATGCAGAAGTACAGGTGCTAAAGTTGTGCTGTGAATACACCCAAAGAGGGTTTCCAGCTTGGATTTCTTTACTCCTCAGCTGACCAGTACCCTGTAGCTAAGACTTCCTGATGATATCAGCACTCTGTTTTTAAAGGCATTTAAGAGCTTGCACCTATCATGATCTCAAGGATGTCCCGAAGTAGTTGTGAGGGGTAGTCACCATTTAAATGAGGGAAATGCGATAACCACGTTGTGCACAAGATACTTTGGACAACGATGAATATTAATTGTGGTTGAGTTGGGTAGCACTCTGGTCCCTGTCTCAGAAGGACCTGAGCGCAAAAAAAGAGAGCTGCCACTCTAGTGAAAGTTTGAGGGAGTGCTGTATTGCAGGTGGTACTCTCTTTCAGATGAGCCACTGAACTGGAGCCCCATATGCTCCGTAAACGAGATATGAAAAATCCTATGGCACCTCTTTGAAAAAAAGCAAGGGAATTAACCCAGTTTCTTGGCCAATATTTTATCCCTGAATCAACACTGTAGAACCAGCCTATCTGGTCACAACCACATTGCAAGCTTCCTGAGGGGAAACTGGCTGCTGCGTTTCCCATCTTTGAACAGCGATGACACTTCAGATAGTGCTTCATTGCCCCTGTATGCTTTGGGGTGTCCTGAGGTTGCGAAAGGCACTATGTAAATTTAGGTTGATCTTTTTAGAGAAATGACCAGATAATTTGTGCACAAATGATATCAGTCACAACTCTGGTGGGGGGGGCGGGGAAGCTTACATGCTTTTACTTCAGTATTGCCATGCCACATGACAGTGAAAAAAGGACCTTGATTTAACATCTCATCCAAAAGATGACACCTGTCAGTGCAGCACTGTTCCTGTACAGCAAATGAATATCAACCTGTATTATAGATATTTTCAATGAACCAGTTCAGGGATGTTACGGCCCACCTCTGGAGTGGGTGGGACTTCACCTCTGGACTTCTGGCTCAAAGGTAGGGATGCTACCACTGTGCCAAAAAAAAAGTCTCATCGTCCTATATTCGTAGGTCTTTTGTAATCAATCTAATTCAGAGATTGCACACCTCTGGAGCAGGTGGGAGTTGAAACCCGGCCTCCTGGTCTAGAGGTAGGGACACTACCTATATCTACCTCAAAACCTTAGACTACCTATATCAAATTTTACTGATGAACAGTTGAGATAGAAATTATTCACATTCAGACTTTGCATATGTAGAAGTTCAGATAGATGAAGAGCATTTAACTCCAGTCAATTCTGAGATCTGAATAGAGTCTGCTCAAGAAAACCTGTTTTCGTGATCTTGCTAGTTGTCCTGCTGGGACGCTTGATTTGTGACTATATTTTCGATTCTGACTTGGGCAGATTTATTAGACACACTTCAACTCTTTAACGATGACGTTAAAAGTCATTTATTGGCTCTCAACCGTACCTAAAAATGCCACTTCTGTCTTCACTGTCTGATGGGGACGCTTAGATGTTAAATAACTTTGCTATCAGCCAGTTTTATTTAACAGTGTCAGCAGAATTCACCAGTGGAACTGGTTTGATGAAATTTTTGTCACTTGAACATTTTGATCTGATGCCCAAATCTTGCTGACGATACTACAGAAAGATGAGGGTTGGAATGTTGATTTATGCTGGCATATATTTCCAATATTTGGTTGGTAAGGAAACTTTTTTTTCTCACATCCTAAGGTTAAATCAACCATTTAGGGGTTTGTGAAGCTAATTGTATTTCTTTGATGTTACAAAGGAAGTGCATGCCTTTCTCTAGTTCCACTACTCCACTGGTCACGACGTATGTTTCATTGTTTTACCTTGTTACTGATATGGCCAATTTAATACTTTATTTATATTAGTTTAACTTATCAAAAAAAATCAACCAGTTCTAGAGTCATACAACATGGAAAACAGACCCTTCGGTCCAATCCATCCGCACTGACCAGATTTCCTAATCTGACTCAGTCCCATTTGCCAGCATTTGGCCCATATCTCTCCAAACCCTTCCTATTCATATACCTGTATAGATGCCTTTTAAAAGTTGTAACTGTACCAGTTTCCACCACTTCCTCTGGCAGCTTGTTCCTTACATGCACTACCCTCTTCATGCAAATGTTGCCCCTCAGGTCCTTTTTCAAATCTTTCTCCTCTTACCTTAAACCTGTGCCCTCTAATTTGGACTTTTCCCACCTCCAAGGAAAAAGACCTTTCCTATTCAGCCTATCCCTGCCGCTTATGATTTTATAAACCTCTATTAGGTCACCCCTCAGTCTTCGATGCTGCAGGGAAAATAGCCCCAGCCTATTCAGCGTCTCTCTATAGCTCAAATCATCCTGTCCAGGCAACATCTTTGTAAATTGTTCCTGCACCCTCTCAAGCATAACTACATCCTTCCTGCAGAATGATGATCAAAATTTAACACTGTATTCTAAAAGTGGCCTCTCTAATGTCCCATACAGCCGCACCATAACATCCCAACTCCTATATTTAGAGATCTGAACAATGAAGGCAAGCATGCCAAACACCACCTTCACCGCCCTATCTACCTGCGACTCCACTTTCAAGGAACTATGCACCTGCACCTCGAGGTGCCTTTGTTCGACAACAATTCCCAGGGCACTACCGTTAATTGCTGTAATTGTACTCGCCACCACCACTTCCTCAGGCAGTACTGGTTTGTGTTACCAAAATTCAACACTTCACATTGATCAAAATTAAACTCCATTTGCCGCTCCTTGGCCCATTAGCCCATCTGATCAAGGTCCTCTGGGATAATCTTCTTCACTGTCCACTGCACCACTTATTTTGGTGTCATTTGCAAACTTACTAACCATACCTTCTATATTCACATAAGCAGTGGACCTAGCACTGATCCTTGCTGCACACCACTGGTCACCGGCCTCCAGTCTGAAAAGCAACCCATCACCACCACCCTCTGTCTCCTTCTTTCGAGCCAATTTTGCATCCAATTGGCCAGCTAGCTCCCCCTCTAATAAGCAGCAAAATTATTGATGTATTATTACAAGACTGGTTCAACAAAAATGCAAAGCTGACTAACACTCAGTTTGAAATATGCAAATATAATTATTAATCCTTCTAACACACGTATGTTGGTTTATTAAGAAATGTAGTAACTTTCTCTGCAGCGGTCAACTTTTTGTGAAAATAAACTTGCACCAGCTAATTGTTAATTCTTGAAGCTAAGAGGATAAAGTAGGAAATGTTCCAGTTTCTTTTTGGTTGGGCCTCAAGGTACACTTTTGGACGGCTGACACTTTACAGGTGCGTTTGCTATTGGAATCTTTTTAGAAGCAGTTTGTTCGGAAGATGCAGAAATGGAGCTTTGCAGAAGCTTCTCTGGAGAATGGTGGCATCAGTTTTCCCGGTTTTACACTGAACTTTCAAAAGCATTTTCTACAAAAATGGACGGTCTGGGTGGCTTCTCCCTTATTCTCAAACATCTCAACTGGTCTTTCCAAATGATATCCACAACTCCACACAGCCAGTCTAGCCATGTGACTTCTTTATAAACAAATCCGACTAGTTTCACAATCCGAAAGGCTGTGGTTATTTCCCTGGTTTTGTCTCTTTGAATAAATGTATAAACGTCCAAAGTGACTTTACAGTACCCTTTAAAAGTATTAAGCCCAGGCATCTCTGCAGTCTTTCAAATGAGCCAGTTTTCACAATCTTTTAAATATGAATCCTTAATAAATAGCAATGCAACTGCTGTCATGATGTTCCACATCCATAGAATCTTGTGTTTACTTATTGCAATAGCTTGGAGATCATTTTATTGCATCATTTGCATTTTGCATATATTGGTGCTAGATAAATGCAAGTTAATGTTTGAATTTTCTGTGTGAATGTTAGTGCCAGTGCGGTGTCAGGTACATAGGCTGTACATCCCAGCAGTTGGCTGATTGAATCGAACAGAATGGATCTTCAGTTGTCCATAACAGGCAGAGTACAATCTGTACATAACCATAAGCAGCCCATGATTACATCCACTGTTTGATGTGACTCTACAATTGGCCAACACTTACTGAACAATCCTGAGTGTGTTAATATCTACACTAACAATCAGTTTAAGACAAAATCATCACTTGGGCTCATAATGTGGCTTACTTACACTGGCTGGAAGCTTTCAAGCATACAAAAGAACTTGCCTGTGCAAGTGAAAGGACATATTCACAGGTTGACAGAGTCATTGAAGAGGTGTTTAGCATTCTTGCCTTCATTGCTCAGACCATTGAGTTTAGGAGTTGGGATGTCACATTGAGTTTGTACAGGGCATTGGTGAGGCTACTGTGTACAGTTCTGGCCACACTGCTGTGGGAAGAATATTATTACATTAGAGGAGATGCAGAAAAGATTTACAAGGATCTTATCGGAACTGGAGGTTTGAGTTCTCAGGAGAGGCTGGAAAGGCTGGGACTTTTTTCATTGGCGCGTAGGAGGTTGAGTTGTGAACTTATGGAAGTTTATGAGGGATGTAGATAAGGTGAATAGCAAACATCTTTTCCTTAGGCTAGGGGAATCCAAAATTAATGTTATAATCTTCAGGTGAAAGTAGAAAGATACAAAAAGGGATCTGAGGGGCAATTTTTTTTTACACAAAAGGTGGTTCATGTATAGAATGAACTGCCAGAGGAAGTGGTAGACAAAGGTACAGCTACAAAATTTAAAAGACATTTGGACAGGTACATGGATAGGAAAGGTTTAGAGGGATATGGGCCAAACACAGGCAAATGGGGTAGTTCGATTTGGGAAACTTGGTTGGCATGGATGAGTTGGACTCAAGGGTCTGTTTCTTTGCTGTAGGACTCTGTCTCTCTATCTGTCGGTTCAAAATTGTGGTTTTTTTAAAGTATTTCTTGAGAATACTTTATTTCTCTGTTGCTTTCTCCATGGCAATGGGCGGCAGATTTAGCTGGCAGTCAGCACCTGTTTCTGCAGTAGTATAAATTGTTGTGATTCGTTTTGAAATTTGGCACTCTTGTGTTTGTCCTGATGAGTGCAAGGTGGAAAACTTCAACACACCTCTCTTTTTCAGCGAGATTCAAATTTGTATTGTTGACTATCATCCTTTGACATAGTGAGTCATTGATGGAGAGCAGTATCAATAATGCTACATTATCATGGTTAGGAGAGACGATTGGATAAGAAAGGATATGGCTGTGACCTTCTGATTTCTTAACCCAAAAGGGATTAGCGATTGCAAACAGGTTGTACTGTGATTCTTGGGAATGGGCAGTTTTTGTTCCGTTCATGATAAAATCTGGCTTAACAGAATTCCTCCCCACTCATTTTTATGCTTCACTTAAAAAGATATCTTCAGAATATTTGTAAATCAAGTCCAAATCTTGTTAAGTATTTTGCTTTAAAGTGAAGAGAAGTGAACAATATAAAACCATAGCGTGTGCTTGGACAATCAGATGAGTGTCTCGGATTCTGAGTGGTCACCATGAATTTCAGTATTGAACTTAACTCATGCTGTTTGTGAGGTAGCCAACCAGATAAAGTTGAGTCAGATGCTGGAACATGAGAGCGTCTCTGCTTGCTATACCAGTATTTTATCAAATGATTAAGCTATTTTAAGAATGCGTTCATAGTTAAAACCAAGTGATGGCAGGTCTGTTCTAGAGTACATTCTAGAATTAGAATTAGGTTTTATTGTCACATGTCCTCAGGTACAGGAGTACTGTGAAAACTGTTCAAAGTCACCGTTCCCAGTGCCATCTTAGGCACAAAGGTACCTAGGTAAGAAACCTTTAGGTACAAAAATAGAAAAATAAAAAAAAAGTTTGAAAGTTCAATACTACAGTTATTTAATAGAAAACTGAAGAAATAAAGTTACAAGTTAAACATTACAGTCCTTCTTAAGCCATGGGCCTGCAGATGCTCCACGCTGGGCTTTCCCCACAAGATCTCGTGCTCTAAACTGTTGAAACATGCCTTGATATGTTTCCGCAATATGTAGAGAGGGTGGGCTATGAAACTCCTGATATATTGTTGAAAGAACATCACCAAAATCCAAAGGATAAGGCAAAATGTCTGTCAGCTATCCGACAGTTGTATATCTTATGACCATTGAGAATTATGCCATTGTTACCTGTTCAGTAATAGATATTTTAAGATTCTTGGGCCAAATTGAGTGACTGTAAAGCAAGAGGAACCTCTCTCTGCCTCCTTAATTGAAATTTAAGAGAAGAGTGGGGGTCTTTTTGCAACCTAGAGTACGGGGAGTAAGTAAGTGTTGCTACAACTGTACAGGGCATCAATGAGATGCACCTGGACTATTGCGTACACTTTTAGTCCCTTACTCATGGACGAATATAGCTACACTGGAGGCAGTTAAGAGGAGGTTCCCTAAACAGATTTCAGAGTCAGGGGTTTTTCTTATGAAGACAGATTGAACAATTTAAGCTTATGGTCTCTGGTGCTGAGAAGAATGAGAGGCAATTGAATTGAGGTATATGTGATGCTAAAGAGGATTGACAAAGTAGCCAGAGATGGAGGATGTTTCCTCTTGTGGGATAATCTAGAACAAGCAGTCATAGTTTTAGGATGGGCATAGCAGATTGAAAACAGTGATGAGGAAAAATGATTTCTCTCAAAGGGTGATGAATCTGTTGAATTAACTACTCTAAGATTTCAGTGGATTCTGGGACATTGAGTAAATTTAAGGAGGCCCTTAAGTGGGTAAAGAATGGGCTTCAGATGGTGGATCCCTGGTTCAGACTCACTCAGCCAAAAGACCTGAAGCCATTGATGTGGAGTGGAGGGAGGATTGGAGAGGTGTGGTGGCGTTTGAACTATATCACGCTGCCTTCGCTTCTGACTCATCTCACTCTCTTCCCATCTACCCCACTGCCTCTATCACTTGAGTGGAGTAAAACCAAGGCAGGTAAATGGATTGAGTTAGGGTTTAGTCATGACTGAATTGGATCAGACTAGGAAATACTGAATCATCTATTAGAATCATAGAATCCTGACAGTGTGGAAGCAGGCCGTTTGGCCCATTGGGTCCACACTGGCCCTCCAAAGAGCAACCCATCCAGACCCACCCCCTGCCCTAACCCTGTAACCCTGAATTTGACTAGCCTGCATATCCCCTTAACATATGAAATAATTTAGCATGGCTAGTCCTGCACATGTTTGGACTGTGGAAGGAAACTGGAGCACCTGAAGGAAACCCATGCTGACACAGGGAGAATGTGCAACTCCACACAGACAGTTGCCTGAGGGTGGAAATGAACCTGGGACTCTGGTGCTGTGAGACAGCAGTGCTAACCACTGAGCCACTGTGTCACGAAATCTGCCATCCTTACCTAATCTGAACTACATATCCACCAATCTACCTGACACCAATATCCTGGGCTTGAGGTTTGCTAGAGCTCTTCGAGAGGGCTTAAACTAGTTTGGCAGGGGAAAGGGAACCGGAGCTATGGATTGGAGGATGGGATAGCTGGTGTCCAGGCAGATACAGCATGCAGAGAATCTGTGAGGAAGGATAGACAGTTGATAGGGCAAAGTTGCAGTCAGAGTGACGAATTGAAGTGTGTCTATTTTAATGCAAGGAGTGTCAGGAATAAGAGTGACAACCTTAGAGCATGGATCAGTACTTGGAGGTACGAAGTTATGGCCATTACAGAGACTTGGATAACACAGAGGCAGGAATGGTTGTTGGATGTTCCGGTGTTTAGATGTTTCAAAAGAAATAGGGCGGGAGGTAAAAGAGGTGGGGGAGTGGCATCGCTAATTGGGGATGGTATCACAGCTGCAGAAAGGGAGGTTGTGGAGGAGGGTTTGTCCACTGAGTCATTGTGGGTGGAAGTCAGAAACAGGAAAGGAGCAGTCACTTTATTGGGTGTTTTCTATTGACACCCCCCGCAATGCAATAGAGACACTGAGGAACAGATTGGGAGGCAGATTTTGGAAAGGTGCAGATGTAATAGGGTTGTTCTCATGGGTGACTTCAACTTGCCTAATATCGATCGGAACCTCCTAAGTGCAGATAGTTTGGATGGAGCAGATTTTGTCAGGTGTGTCCAGGAAGGATTTCTGACTCAATATGTAGATAGGCCAACTAGACGGGAGGCCATATTAGATTTGGTGCTTGGCAACGAACCAGGACAGGTGTCAGACCTGTCAGTGGGAGAGCATATCAGTGATAGTGATCACAACTCCCTGACCTTTACTATAGTCATGGAGAGGGATAGGAGCAGATGGTATGGGAAAGTATTTAATTGGGGGAGGGGGAATTACAATGCTGTTAGTAAAGAACTGCGGAGCATAAATTGGGATCAGATGTTCTCGGGGAAATGCACGACTGAAATGTGGAGTTTGTTTAGGGAGAACTTGCTACGAGCGCTGGATAGGTTTGTCCCACAGAGGCAAGGAAAGGATGGTAAGGTGAAGCCACCTTGGATGACCAGACATGTGGAACATCTGGTCAAGAGGATGAAGGAAGCTTACTTAAAGTTGAGGAAGCAAGGATTGGACAGGGCTTTAGAGGGTTACAAGGTAGCCAGGAAGGAACTGAAGAATGGACTTAGAGCCAGAAGAGGGTATGAAAAAGCCTTGGCGAGTAGGATTAAGGAAAACCCCAAGGCGTTCTATACTTGTATGAGGAACAAGAGGATGATCAGAGTGAGGGTAGGCCCAATCAGGGAGAGTGAAGAGAACTTGTGTGTGGAGTCGAAGGAGGTAGCAGAGGTCCTTAATGAATGCTATGCTTCAGTATTCACCAGTGAGAGGGACCTTGATGTTTGTGAGGACAGCGTGAAACAGGATGATATACTCCAACAGGTTGATGTTAGGAAGGAGGATGTGCTAGAAATTTTGAAAAACAAGAGGATAGCTGGGCCATATGGGATATACCCAAGGTTACTATGGGAAGCGAGGGAAGAGATTGCTGCCCCTTTGGCAATGATCTTTGCGTCCTCACTGTCCACTGGAGTAGTACCAGATGATTGGAGGGCGGCAAATGTTATTCCCTTGTTCAAGAAAGGGAATAGGGATAACCCTGGGAATTACAGACCAGTCAGTCTTACTTCTGCGGTGGGAAAATTATTGGAGAGGATTCAGAGAGATAGTATTTATGATTATTTGGAAAAGCAAAGTTTGATTAGAAATAGTCAGCATGGCTTTGTGAGGGCAGGTCATGCCTCGCAAGCCTTATTGAATTTTTTGAGGATGTGACAAAACACATTGAAGGTAGAGCATTGGATGTGGTATGTATGGATTTTAGCGAGGCATTTGATAAGGTTCCCAATGGTAGGCCCATCCAGAAATAAAGAGGCATGGGATTCAGGGAAATTTGGCTGTCTGGATACAGAATTGGCTGTCCAATAGAAGACAGAGGGTGGTAGTAGATGGAAAGTATTCAGCCTGGAGCTGAACCAGGGGTGACCAGGGGTGTTCTGCAGGGATCTGCTCTGGGACCTCTGCTCTTTGTGATCTTTCTAAATGACTTGGATGAGGAAGTGGAAGGGTGGGTTAGTAAGTTTGCCAATGACATGAAGGTTGGTGGAGTTGTGGATAATGTGGAGGGCTGTTGTAGTTGCAACAGGACATGGTCAGGATGCAGACCTGGGCAAAGAAGTGGCAGATGGAATTCAACCCGGAAAAGTGTGAGTAATTCATTTTGGAAGATCGAATTTGAATGCAGAACACAGGCTTAATGGCAGGATCCCTCAAAGTTGCCACCCAAGTTGATAGGGTTGTTAAGAAGGCATCTGGTGTGTTGGCTTTCATTGGCAGGGGAATTGAGTTTAAGAGCCGCGAGGTTATGCTGTAGCTCTATAAAACTCTGGTTAGACCACACTTATAATATTTTGTTCAGTTCTGGTCACCTCATTAAAGGAAGGATGTGGAAGCTTTAGAGAGGGTGCAGAGGAGATTTACCAGGATGCTGCCTGCACTGGAGGGCAGGTCTTATGAGGAAAGGTTGAGGGAGCTAGGGCTTTTCTCATTGGAGCAAAGAAGGATGAAAGGTGAAGTGATAGAGGTGTGCAAGATGATAGAACATAGAACATAGAACAATACAGCGCAGAACAGGCCCTTCGGCCCTCGATGTTGCGCCGACCTGTGAACTAATCTAAGCCCATCCCCCTACACTATCCCATCATCATCCATATGCTTATCCAAGGACTGTTTAAATGCCCCTAATGTGGCTGAGTTAACTATATTGGCAGGCAGGGCATTCCACACCCTTACCACTCTCCGAGTAAAGAACCTGCCTCTGACATCTGTCTTAAATCTATCACCCCTCAATTTGCAGCTATGCCCCCTCGTACTAGCCGACGTCATCATCCTAGGAAAAAGACTCTCACTGTCCACCCTATCTAATCCTCTGATGAGAGGCATAGATTGAGTGGATACCCAGAGACTTCTTCCCAGGGTGGGAATGACTATTATGAGGGGGCATAATTTTAAGCTGATTGGAGGAAGGTATAGGGAAGATGTAAGAGGTAGGTTCTTTACACAGAGTGGTGGGTGCGTGGAATGCACTGCTGGCGGTGGTCGTGGAGTCAGATACATTAGGGACATTTAAGCGACTCTTGGATAGGCACATGGATGATAGCAAAATGTAGGGTATGCAGGGTAGTTTGATCTGGGAGTAGGATAATCGGTTGGCACAACACCATGGGCCAAAGGGCCTGTACTGTGCTGTACTGTTCCATGTTCTGTGTACACGTGACTCCAGACCCACAGCAATCTGCTTGACCTTTAACTGCCCTCTGAAATGGCCGAGCAAGAGACTTTGTTTAAGGGCAACAAGGGATGGGCACCAAATGCTGGCCTTACTAGCAATGCCCATATCCCATTAAAGAGTGAAGCATGTAGTGTATAAATACCAGTCTGGGTCCATTGGGCTGATTGGCCTGTTTCTGTGATGTAAATTCAACGTAGGTCCTTACAAGAACTCTGTACCTAACAGGAGTTTGGGAGTACCATGAATGGTTTGTCGAGGCATCCTGTTTTACCTCTTCTGCACTCCATGTACCCTATTCTATTTGTACATGACACCGGGACTGAGAGATCCTGATTATCAGGAAAGATTGAACTGAATGGGACTCTGTTCTCCAGATAGAAGTGACTGAAGAGTAATTGACAAGTGGACTTTAAAATGATGAAGGGGTTTGATAGAGTTGACGTAGAGAAGATTGAAAATTGAGTGTCGTTGTATTATTTTACTGAGACTCGGCTGTAATTGTAATTCTACCAGAAATGTCCTGCCTTCCATTTATTGCCAATTTAACATTTTCTTTTAAATTTCAAAGCCAAGCAAACGGAACCAATATTTTGTGTATTTTAAGAGTAGAGTTCAGATATTTATGATGTTGCTTGCTCTTTCCAGCTTTAATTCACTTTTTTTGACTACCATTAATGGTTTGCATCACAGAAAAAGAAATCACTTTACAAATTCACCATCCAATGTGCTTGGGTTAGTGTAAAGGCTGAGCGATTTACAACAGTTTTATTTAAGATGCTGTTTACAGTTTATTCAGTGGGCTGTTTGCAGTTTATTTATGGCACTGTTCATGTTTCAGTTTATTGCAGAGTTCCAAGTTGCTAGATTCTGTGTCTACTATAGGTTATTATGCTGTTGAAAGATAGTGCTTTGAAAACGGGGTTGATTTTTATATATAAACCAAAGCAGTTAAACATAAATTACATTCAATCTGGTCTGCCCAAATTCTTATGATGAATGACCTGAAAAGTTCATTAGAAAATGGTGGAATTTATGGGACAGGATCTTATCGCCAAAGTACTGTGATATATCTCTCACTTTACTCAGTTGGCCAGGACATGTCTTTATGCTGTAGATGACGAAGTTGCAAGTTGACACAGAAAACTTTAGCAGTGTAGTTTCTTCATTCATGTGCCATGATGATGATGTTACAGTTGCTGTCTCGCCACCATTAGTCCGATATGGTAAGTGCTGATGCAAATACCAGGATCCTGAAAACTGTTGGTGCTTGTTAGACCATCCTCAGTCACTTTTTCATTGACTTGCTCTGCACTGCAGCTGCTGATGTGCATGCCAGGACTTGTGGGTACCATCCCACCTTTGGGCTAAAACTGTGGGTTCGGGTCCCTTGATGGTCATGGATTCATGGAGTGGTTTAACAGGTACTGAACCTGTGAAGTCTTCCTCCACTGTTCCCCAAATGGGAAAGGAGCAAGTGTGAAGATATCCAAAGATAAAAAATAGTTCAGAGATCAGTTGGTCCAGTGTTTCCTCCATCAAGAAAACCACTCACTTGTTCCAGTTGCTCATTTGACCAAAGCTTTTGGCAGCACCAACAGGATACAGGTTATTTAACTGGTCACTAGTAACACCATAATAGTTGCTATGGTAATAGGTTTTAACATTGGCAAGCGTCTATGTCCCCTCTCTGGAAAGGCAAAGTGAATCCTTTAGCGAAATAGCAATGTTTTATTGGAAAATAATTAAATCTTTTATTCCTATCAAGCACTTCATTGTCTCAGTTAACCCAAAGCCCATGACAGTCAATTTAATTAAATACTTTTTGAAGTGAATTGAAGTGAAATTTGAAGTGAGTGGGACTAGGGTAGACAGGTGCTTGATGACTCTCTCTTTGACATGATGGGCCGAAGAGCTTTTGCCCACGCTGTGAAACTCAATAATTTTGTGACTCTAATTCACTGTTCTCGTTGCTGGAAAGGTAACCGATCCTGCAAGCAGCCTTGTGATAGTGACTGGATAGTCTTGGTCTATTGGCCGAGCAATAAATATTGGTCAGGATGTTGGGAAGAGCTTCCAGGCTCCTCTTCACATTGTGCCATGAGATCATTTGAGAGGGAGGAGGGACCTCCACCTACTTTCTCCTTTGAAAGGCTGGATCTCTGACTGGGCTGCAGTCTCTCTGTGTTGTACTGGAACTTTAGCCTCCTTTCTGCTCAAGTTTCTAAAGTGGGACTTGAATGCACCATCTTCCAAACAAGGTTTGAGAGTACAACCCACTGAGCCAAGGATGATACCTTTGAATGATAGGTAATTTCAGTAACTATATGAGTCCTTGTTTCTAAAAGCTGTGTTGGTGTTATTCTACGCTGGAGAATTTGTGATAAGCTTTTATGGTCTTTGACCATCTGAATAAAATCTATTAATGACAGAGGCTATTGGGCTTTACCCTGGGCAAAGGGAAATTTACTGAGCTAATAAAGAGATGTAGAAAGTTGTGGAAGCAAAGTAAATGCTGCTATTTTGGCAGGTTTGTTGACCGAGTTTGTGAAACTGGCTTCGAAGAATAAACAGTGTGAGTGAAATGCTGGAATTTGCAAGGTCCCAGGCCCAAGTGTGTTTTACTGATACTTAATACTCACCTCCTCAATCAGGGAAGCAGTATGTTCAGCATCTCACCCAGAATCCTTCAATGTCACCATCCTCATTGAAGCCAATATTACAGTGGAATAGAGCAGTAACATGGGTGAAAGCTCATCTCTTCAATCCCCCCTCCATGCTGTCCCACCCCAAGTTGCATGCTATTCCTGAGTTAAATGTGTCGCTCTTCTTTCACTGCCAGTGGACCAATTACCTCCAACACTGTCTCCATCTCCATTGTCACGGTACCTTGACTACAAACGCTAAAGTGGTTCAAAAAGGCAGCTCACCACTATTTATTGCCCATCGCAGTACAACCGCAGAAGGACAGTAAATTCTAGTCCTCCCAAATGACACCCACACTCTAAGAGTAAATTAAGTTAGCGGTTTCTGTTTGTACAATACAAAGACTTAAGAATGCTCTTTCAATGACACTTTACCAGGAGATCCTTGTAAGGTCTATTCATTTTGAGATAGTAAACCACAGTGTCTCAGCAAATAAATGCCACGCTGACAGAGTGCTTTTGTCATGGTTTAAATGGGGATCTCCTTCCTATGTTCTTCAGTTGTGATCATCTTCCTACTTTTTACTATGCTCGTGTGCTTATTCGCTATGTTCGTCATGCGTCTGGCTCTCTAACTCTGTGGAACTGAAAAGGTGTCTGTCTCAAACAAATCTGTATGTACCTGTAACCTGCAGGGTGCGCTCTATCCTGTATGAATAGTGGATATTTTTATTTAATCAACCAGTTCAAACATGCTGTTACACACCTTTTGAGTAGGTGAGACTTAAACCCAGACCTCCTGGTTCAGAGGTAGGGACACTATCACTGTGCCACAAGAGCTATCCTGCTGTGTGTGCTGAGCAGTAGAAAATTAGATACCCAAGTTCACAGAAATAGGCAGTCTTACAATCAGTGCAGATGAAACCATAAAATAACAGATTTTAGCAAATGGACTAAATTGTAGCAAATGGTTTTCAATGAAGTATCAAGGACAGATTATGACTTTTAAACATGACCTGTCTGGAAGCAAATTGTGAAATTCTTCTCATTTTTAACGGCTGTGGGATGGCAGGGGCACGCATATGTCTCCCATTTTCCTCTGATTTTAGGCTGTGCCTTTGCAAGAATCATAATAACACTGTGTGGTAAAGTTTAAAAACCAGGAGTAGGATTTATTTTACACAGTCTCTCCAGTGCACAGTCAGGGGTGGGAGAGAGAGGTGGGCTGGTGCAGGGGAGCTGTAAGCTTCAGAGCACAGATACATCTATAAACATACACGAAGAGGCGAAGACAAAGAGACTCTTCAATTAGTAACATCTTAAGTTCAAAGAAGAAACAATCAAGGGATTCTGGTTTAAAAATGCCCTTGTTTTGAAGATGGAATCCAAAATCCATGGTTGGAATTAGCCTGGAATTCCCTTTGTTGGGGGTGGATCAATTGGTGAACCAATCAGTTGAAGGCAGCTTCCCCCTTTCAAAATTCTTCTGGGGAAGTTTGCCACACCGTTTTGATTAAATAAAAAGTTGACCTGGAGAGAGTGCCAGTATTAGTTGAGTTAGTTTATTGTCACATATACGCAACGGGTACAGTGAAAAGTTTATATGTCGCCACTTACAGTGCAGAGGTACCTAGGTGCAGCTTCTTAGATTACAATATCTTAGAAAATAGAGAAATGAGATGTCCAGCATTGCAGAAATAAAAGTTCAGAACAGCAGACCACACTGGCACCTAGCTTCCATCCGCACTGAGCCCTGGCTCCACACTGTGCCGGGCTTTACCTTGATGACCATGTGGCTGGGAGATCACTCCAGACTGCCACACCAGACTGACGGCGCCAGGCCGGTAGGTTGTCATGCCATGCTGGGAGGCTGCTGCGGAAGGGGGTGGGCTACACCCGTCCAGGAGTTCGCCATCCCCATGGCATGCAGTTGCTACGGGAGAAGGCCACTGCACCAGGCTGGGAGGTCACCATGTCTCACCGGGAGGTTACTACAGGAGGCCACTGTGCCAGGCCCGGAGTCATTGCTTGAGGGCCGGACATCGTCAGTGGCTGGAGGCCGGGAATCGTCGGAGAGAAGAAGACGATAAAGTACTAAGAGGAAGAAAAGAGAAGAAAAACGGGTGGGGCAGACAAGCTCAGACTGGAGTGTCCTATTCTTCCGCCATCTTGGCCAGGAAACCGTATGGATGGTGGGCATCCTTTTACAGGCCAGAGTCTTTACCTTTGTAGGTAACGTAGGGGTGTTGATTCAGCAGATGTTATATTGAATAGTGCTGACCCCTTAAACTGTTGTTTGAAAATCCTGTGGGAATCGTGTGACCAAGCCTCCTTTGTGGGGAAGGTGTTGTTGTGCTGAGGGAAACAGTTACTGTGGTGACAAAGATTTGCGTTGCAGGTAGCCACTTGTCTGTTGCACATTTCAGAGGTTAAGCAGAAAGCCCTTTACGTATCTTGTAAGGTGGGTGTAATCTGTGATGTAAGGGTTCCTTTTGGAGATAATTATTTTTGTAGCAGATTAAAGCAGAGCAGTGAGAATTCCAGGTGATACCTGGGTGTTGATTGTCTGGCTAACATTTACTTTGGAGAAGGTTCCAGATGATTGCTGCCAAGTCCTGTCACATAACAGTAGTAAACCTCTTCGTGGGCTGATTGCTGTGTTTTTAAAACAGTCACTACAGATGTGACGTTGTTCTTTTTGTACTTAAAAAGATGACAAAATGCTAAAAAACAGCTGGGGGATCCGAAGGGGTTTTAAGTATAGGCATTCTTTCAGAGAGCCTGTGGATAGAGATGCACAGCATGTCAAGATTTCTAATGAGCCCAGTGTGAAGGCTAAGAGGCAAAAGGTTAATATGTAGCTGGGTGTGCAAATTTAAAAATTAAAAATGAAACAAGGTCCTTTAGAGAGGGGAATATAGGAACTCTAACAGCAGGGTATAAAGGATCAGGGAGGGTTAACAAAAAGGGAGAAAACAACAATGGATTGTTTGGGGAAATTAATTAATGCTCGCAAGGGAAAATTAAGTGGTTAACCATCAAGATAGTGATGACCTTGAACATTGTGAGAATCCTTGTGAATGGTGTGCATGGGAGGCAGAGTAATATATGTGTCAGAGAGATAACTGGAACAGGATCTTGTTTCAGAGCCTGGGTCTTTTGACTTATTTCACCACAGAAGGTTTCGAAGGGATTTCAGGGAAAAACGTTTTCACCCAGAGGGTGTTGTGGGTCTGGAAAGTGCTGTGTGGAGGGGTAGTTGAGGCAGGAAACCTTACAACCTTTAAAAAGTACTTGGATGACCACTTGAAATGTCATAGCATTCTAGGCTATGGGCCTAGTGCGGGAGAGTGGGACTAGAGTAGGTAAGTGTATTTTTGACGGTATGGACTGGATGGGCCGAAGGGCCCCTTCAGTACTGTATGACTCTATGACCACTCTGCCCTCCGACTGTAACCTGATAGTTTGTTAACTGGAGGCGGATGGGGTACGGGGTGTAAAAATAAGAGACCCTTTTGTCACTTCATTCTGAGCTCGCTCACAGTTTTGCAAATCTGGAAACCTGGTGAACTCTTACATGAGACTTTTAACTGGGAATCTGCCACGAGAGGGAGTGAATGGGTCAAATTCCAAATTGCATTACCGCTGAAGCGAGCTGTCCTGTGGATTGATGTTTTGCCTGCTGCATTTACTGCTTTCAATGTGGAAGTTACTGGCGCAGATAAATTCCATATTTACTCAGATGTTTTCTCTTCCACTTTTTTGTCCCTGACTCAATACAGAACCTGGAAGTCAATGTCCACCAGCTTCCTTCTGACAGAAAGGAAGAACCCATGTTTCTATGCTGTGTCCTGTGACCTTTACGTGCCAGCAATTATGTACATTTGAAGTATAGTCACTGTTGCGGCATAGGAAACTCGCAACAGTATGTACACAGCAATATCTCACAAACAGCAACGTAACAGTGACTGGATCCACAGGTTTTTAGGTGGTGGTATTTGAAAGATAAATATCGAGTAGAGCTTCAGGATCTTTTATATCTCAGTGGGTGGGTTGAAAGTCTAATTTGAAAGGTGGCTCCTCTGACAAAACAGCACTCCCTCAATACTGAAGTCTCTGGAGTGGAACTTAACAATATTTTGATGTTCAGTGGTTGGCACTGCTGCCCCACAGCGCCAGGGATCTGGGTTTCATTCCAGCCTCAGGCGACTGTCTTTGTGGAGTTTGTACGTTCTCCCTGTGTCTGCATGGGTTTCCTCTGGGTGTTCCAGTTTCCTCCCATAGTCCAAAGATGTGCAGGTTTGGGTGGATTGGCCATGATAAAATACCCATATTGTCCAGGGATGTGCAGGCTAGGTGGATTAGTCATGGTAAATGCAAGCTTAGAGGGGTAGGATGTGAGGGCTGGGTTTGGGTGGGATGCTTTTCGGAAGGTCAGTGCAGACTTCCTGCAATGTAGGGATTCTATGACTCAACCGAGTTTGCTACTGTAGTCCTGTCGATTATTCATTCAACCTGAAGGGTTAGATTTCCAGTTTTCTGAGTATGATGGACTGGAGACACAACGTATCACATGATCAAGCAAGACATCTTTCCTTAATGCATAACAATCTGATTAAGAGCTAGAGTGGCTCACAAGGGCTAACTACTGAAGAGCGGATGAAAACACACATTGTAGAACATAAACAAAGTGATTTTCACCTACAATAACATGGGATGTTTTACTACATTAAGGATATTAAGTAAATGAGTGGGTTAAGTAAGTTGGCTGTCCAGCTGGTTTGCAATGCACAGTGATGCCAAAGGCATGGGTTCAATTCTTACACCAGCTGAAGTTACCAGATTGGACTCTCCTCTTCAACCTTTCCCCTTGCCTGAGGCGTGGTGACCCTCAGGTTAGACTGTCACCAGTCGTCTCTCTTTCTAATGGGAGCGCAGCCCAATACTTTTATCGAATACACGTTGTGTATAGAATGACAAAATCGTTCCAGGCTGAGTTGGACTCGGTTTTAATCAGTAAGGGAATCGAGGTTTATTGGGAAAAGGCATAAAAGTGAGGTTGAGGATTATCAGTTTAACCATGATTTCGTTGAATAGCAGCGCAGACTCGATGGGGTGGTTGGCCTAATTCTGCCGTCACATCTTATGCACCGTAGACCACAAAAGAGCACTTTCAGCCTATTCGGCCTCTGCTGACTCTTTGAAAGGACTATCCAAAGAATGACATCCTTTTGCCCTCTCCTTATAGACCTGCAAACTTTTCCCCTGTAAATAATTACCGTATTTCATTTTGAAAGTAATTATTGAATCTGTTTTTGTTGCCCTTGTGTCTTTGAAACTGGATTCGGGATCAAAGTTGAATGACTCTGTATAGTATTACAAATAGGGATCATTGAGGGACAGACATGGGGCTGGATGAACACAGCAGGTCAAGCAGCATCATAGGAGCAGGAAAACTTGACGTTTCGGGCCTAAACCATTCATCAGAAATGGGGGAGGGGAAGAGGGTTCTGAAATAAATAGGGAGAGAGGGGGAGGCGGATAGAAGATGGATACAGGAGAGGATAGGTGGAGAGGAGGCAGACAAGTCGAAGAGGCGGGGATGGAGCCAGTAAAGGTGAGTGTAGGTAGGGGGGTAGGGAGGAGATAGGTCAGTCCAGGGAGGACGGACAGGTCAAGGAGGCGGGATGATGTTTGTAAATAGGAGATGGGGGTGTGGCTTGAGGTGGGAGGAAAAACAGGTTAGGGAGTTGGAGATGAGCTGGGCTGGTTTTGGGATGCGGTTGGGGGAGGGGAGATTTTGAAGCTTGTGAAATCCACATTGATGCCAATGGGCTGCAGGGTTCCCAGGCTGAATATGATTTGCTGTTCCTGCAGCCTTCGGGTGGCATCACTGTGGCATTGCAGGAGGCCCAGGATGGACATGTCATCTGAGGAGTGGGAGAGGGAGTTGAAATGGTTCGCGACTGGGAGGTGCAGTTGTTTGTTGCGAACTGAGCGCAGGTGTTCTGCAAAGCGATCCCCAAGCCTCCGCTTGGTTTCCCCGATGTAGAGGAAGCCACAATGGGTACAGCGGATGCAGTATACCACATTGGCAGATGTGCAGGTGAACATCTGCCTGATGTGGAAAGTCTTCTTGGGACCTGGGATTGGGGTGAGGGAGGAGGTGTGGGGGCAGGTGTAGCACTTCCTGCGGTTACAAGGAAAAGTGCCGGGTGTGGTGGGGCTGGAGGGGAGTGTGGAGCGGCCAAGGGAGTCGCGGAGGGAGTGGTCCCTCCGGAAGGCAGATAAAGGTGGGGAGGGAAAAATGTCTTTGGTGGTGGGGTCTGATTGCAGATGGCGGAAGGGTCGGAGGATGATGCGTTGGATCCGGAGGTTGGTGGGGTGGTATGTGAGGACGAGGGGGATTCTTTTTTGGTTATTATTGCAGGGACGGGGCGTGAGGGATGTGTTCCGGGAAATGCGGGAGACACGGTCGAGGGCGTTCTCGACCACTGTGGGGGGGAAGTTGCGGTCCTTGAAGAATGGGGACATCTGAGATGTACGGGAGTGGAATGTCTCATCCTGGGAGCAGATGCGGCGGAGGCGAAGGAATTGGGAATAGGGGATGGCATTTTTGCAGGAGGGTGGGTGGGAGGAGGTGTATTCCAGGTAGCTGTGGGAGTCAGTGGGCTTGAAATGGACATTTGTTTCTCGGTGGTTGCGGCACTTTTCCTTGTAACCGCAGGAAGTGCTACACCTGCCCCCACACCTCCTCCCTCACCCCAATCCCAGGCCCCAAGAAGACTTTCCACATCAGGCAGAGGTTCACCTGCACATCTGCCAATGTGGTATACTGCATCCGCTGTACCCGTTGTGGCTTCCTCTACATCGGGGAAACCAAGCGGAGGCTTGGGGACCGCTTTGCAGAACACCGCTCAGTTCGCAACAAACAACTGCACCTCCCAGTCGCGAACCATTTCAACTCCCCCTCCCATTCCTCAGATGACATGTCCATCCTGGGCCTCCTGCAATGCCACAGTGATGCCACCCGAAGGCTGCAGGAACAGCAAATCATATTCAGCCTGGGAACCCTGCAGCCCAATGGCATCAATGTGGATTTCACAAGCTTCAAAATCTCCCCTCCCCCAACCGCGTCCCAAAACCAGCCTAGCTCATCTCCACCTCCCTAACCTGTTTTTCCTCTCACCCCAAGCCACACCCCCATCTCTTATCTACTAACATCATCCCGCCCCCCCTTGACCTGTCTGTCCGTCCTCCTTGGACTGACCTATCTCCTCCCTACCCCCCCACCTACACTCACCTTTACTGGCTCCATCCCCGCCTCTTTGACTTGTCTG
>JAHRHZ010000217.1:13497410-13510240 GCA_024137785.1 Ginglymostoma cirratum
TCTGATGAAGGGTTTAAGGCCCGAAACGTCAAGTTTTCCTGCTCCTATGATGCTGCTTGACCTGCTGTGTTCATCCAGCCCCATGCTTGTTATCTCGGATTCTCCAGCATCTGCAGTACCTTTTATCCCTTTATCATTGAGGGACAGTTGCTGATGAGTTTGGGACATAGAAAACTGATCATTTAAGTGGATCATGGCTGATCTCCTACCTCAGCACTGGTTTCCCACAGTATTCCTATATCCCTTCATATCTTCAATACCCACATATCTATTGATCTCTGGCTTCAATATGCTTGATGACTGAGCCTCCAAAACTCTCTAGAGTTAGAGAATGCCACAGATTCAACAACCTCAGGGAAAAAATAATCCTGATCTCAGTCCAAAATACCGATCACTTATTTTGGGATGATCCTTTAGAACAGAGAATTTCTTCAGCCAGGGGGTAGTGAATCTGTGAAACTCATTGTTGCAGAAAGCTGTTGAGGCCAAGCCATTGAGTGTCTTTAAGACAGATAGATAGGTTCTTAGTAAGGAAATCAAAAGTTATGGGGAGAAGGCAGGAGAATGGGATTGAGAAACACATCGAATGATCGAATGGTGAAGCATACTTAATGGGCTGAATGGCTTAATTCTGCTCCTGTATCTTAAGGTCTTCTGACTGTGTCCCAGGTTATAGACATCACCCATCCCTGCCATGAAGGGAAAACATCCCTCCTATGTCTACACCGTCAAGCCCCTCAACCTCTCATGCATCTAAACTCAAAGAAATGCAGGCCCAATCTCTCCTCATCTGACAGTTTCAATGTCCCAATATCTGGTGATCCTTTGTTGCACTTTGCCTGTGGCTTTTATATTCATCTGTTGGTAAGGAAACCTAATCTGTGCACAACAGTAAAATATTGGCATTCCTCATTTACCATTATTTGGCTGCATTATTTCAATGCTGGCACAGTTTACATTTGGCACTGTGCGAAATTAGAAGGATGGTGCTCAACTACTGGGCATGTTTCATTTTCATTTAACCGAGGCGAGGTTGTGAAGGATGAGGGAGTTAGTGGATTTGCGGACTTGGTGACCCTGGAGCAATCTTGTGATGATGTTACAGAGCTGCCTGTCGCACAGTGGAAATAGACAGAGTGCACAGTGTGAGAGATCTCGAGAACATGTGGACATGAAGATGCAAAGAAGATAGATTCGTCCTGACTTAATCTGTTATTAAATCATAGCCTGGTATGTCCAAGGTGACCATGAGCAGGACCATTTTGTATTAGTGCATAATAAATAGTGTTACTTTGAAGTTTAAGCCTGAAAACAATTCTTGACTTTGCCTTTTCCTCCTCCAGTCTGTGAAAGTCCCAATCCCCATACTGTGGCATCAAACCAATTGAAAAGACTCCGTTGCCAGATTGTCTTCAGATCTGGCTTCTCTTCTTCACACCCATCTCCAACACCATGATGCCAAGGTTCTAACCTTGGCTTCTCCATCTTGCTCTTCTATAGGGGGCACTTTGGCAGGATGATCCTAGACCAGGAATGAGCAACTGCTTCCTGCAAGGCCTCCATGTCACCACGTTGTTCATTGGGACCTATCCAACAGTTGGTTATCCAATTTCCACAAATTACATTTTGTGAAGACTGAAGTCATTTTTCTTCTATTTCTGCTACAAGCTTGGATTATATCCCACTTCCTAACCATGCCTCACATCCAGCCAGAATTGTTAGTAAGCTGGCATCCTATTTAAACCTGTCCCTCCTATTGTCACCACCTCTAACAATGCCCATCCTCATTCCTATCTGGTGCTAAAACACTCTTCAAAGCATCTGTCCCAATGTTTTCTTGACCCCACTTCCCATCCTCAGTGTAAGCATCTTAAAAATTCACTTGTAGGATGTGGGCATCAGCATTCATTGCTTATCCCTAGTTGCCCTTGAGAAGGTGACAATGAGCTGCTTTCTTGAACAGCTGCTGTCCATGTGCTGTAGGTAGACTCACAATGCCTTTAGTAAGTGAAAAACCCTACTGACCGTATCCTACCAGTTCCAAGACTAACTTACCTAATAGACTTGCTACCACCAACCCCTCTGCATTCCCAATCCCGCAACATCTCCAATTCAAAATTCCCATCCATGTTTTTTAATCCCTTCATGATCTGACCCCACTCTATCTCTGAACCCATCCATTCCAAATCTCTTGCCTCTTGTGCGTGACCCTCCCCATTCCTTTTCTCACACCCTTGGTGGCCATAGTTCAGCCGCTAATCACTGTGATCTAAGCCTAAAGCCCATCTGGAATGGGAGCTCAGGCCTCATTTACATCACACCTCAGTGAATTTGCTTTGGCTCTCGGGGTACACCCTGGAAGAGAAGAGTAAACAATCACTACTGTGAAGAGGTGGCAGGTAGACAGCAAGCCTGTCCATATTCAGATAGTACCTCCTTGGTTGTGGATTGCAGCAGTCTCTTTAAGGACTTCTATCTGTGTTATGTCCATGGACTTAGATTTCCTTAATGCTGCAGCCCTGGTGCTAGCTGCATTCAAGGCAAACCAGTCTTGCCCATCAGAGCCCACAAACTAACTAACTGTTCAGAGATATTGTTACACACCTCTGGAGCAGGTGGGATTTGAAACCCAGACCCCCCTGGCTCAGAGGTAGGCACACTACCACTTCACCACGAGAACTCCTAGTTCCTCACTGTAGATATTTTCTAATCATCTTGTTCAGAGATGTTATTACGCATCTCTGGGGCAAGTAGGACTTGAAGCTGGGACTCCTGGATCACAGGTAGAGACAGTACCACTGCACCCCAAGAGCCTTTAGATTTTCAATTTCGTGAACTGGGCCTAACCAGCTTCCATTATTAAATAAATTACCTGCCCTCTACCAGAAGGTCAGAAATGATACTATTTGCTAAGATCATTGTGACTTCTCAGGTATTGAAACATTCCATGTCTATATGTAGCAACATCTGTCCGCCATCCTGGCTTTGGCTGATCAACGGTAAATAATATTTGTACCACACAAGTGCTAGGTCATGAACAGTTAAAACAAGAGAGATTGTAACCATCTGTCCATGATATTCAGTGGAGTCCTGAGGTTACCATTGACCAGATACTGAACTGGACCAGCCATTTAAAACAAAAGCTATGGCTACAAGAGCAAGTGAAGAACAAGGAATTCTGAAGTGACCCATCTGATTCCCCAAAGCCTGACCACTATCTACAAGGCCCAAGTCAGAATTACAATTGAATACGCTCCACTTTCCTGGATAATGCAGCTCCCGACAACGAACAGAAACTCAACACCATCCAGGACAGAGCAGCCTGCTTGATTGTCACCCTTTTTCACCACCTTAAACTCTCAACCCCTCCACTGCTGACTGATACTCAGTAGGAACAGTGGGTGCCATCTACAAGATGCACTGCACTAAATCATGGTAGTTCTTCTGACAGCATCTTTCAAACTGTCTGAAAGGACAAGGTAGCAGAAATATAGGAACAGCACTGCACTAAGCATCAGTGACAGACTTTCAAATATATCACTGTTCCTTCATTGTTACTGGATCACAATCCTGGAATTCCATTCATAACTGTGGCTGTAATCATCACCCTCCCACCTCCTCATAGACTGCAAGAGTTCAAGAAGGCAGCTGTCCACCACCTTCTGAAGGCAGTGATGGAGACAAATACTGGTTTTGCCAGCAACTACCACATCCCATTGAAAGAATTGAGAAAGGTATTTCTGGCTTGGAGCTGATGCACCCTGCTCTATGTCTGAGATGGGCATTGAATCTCTGGAGTGCTATCTCTTCAACGTTTAATTGATATTTTTGGGCTGTGGAGTAGGATCTCAGTATCGGACCAGATTTTATTGTGCCAGTTCATGGAAGATGAGCAATTGACTCTGTAATAAACATACGATAAATAAATGTATTTGTAGTGGAGGTTATGTTAATCAGCTCATTAGACTGGAAAGTAAATGGTCACAATGTAAGATGCTCAGCTGTTATTTTGGCATTTGTTTTTATATATGCGGTAGACTCAAGTGATCTGGATTAAATATGTTCCATTGTCCATCATTAATGTCCTTTACTTGTGTTTAGAATAGCGCAGCAAGTGTTCGAAAGGCAAAATCTTTCTCTGGAAGAACAAAGTGGGTAACAGTGAAAAGGGTGAAGTGATGAGTATTAGAGAGATTTCCTCAGATGTGGCATCTCTGCAGTCCAACCAATTTACAGCTCTTTCCTCGTCCCACAAAGGCACTGAACTTTTGGTGTATTTGATGGTCAGAAATACTTGTGGTACACTGACAGGCCATTTAGCTCAACAAGTTTTGTTTTTGTTTGCACTGCACATGAGTCTCTTCCTTCCATTGTTCATCAAAAATCGTCGTTATGTCACTCGTTTTATCCCTTGTGCTAATTACACCTCTGTTCTGCTGGGTGGATCTATGAGGGTGTACAAACTCTCTTCCATTTTGTCCTGTGCACCATTTTTCATGTGAGAGGCTCTCGCACTGAATTTTACAATTTCTTCACCACATGTAGCCAAGTCTCAGTGCTTTCTTCACCATACAACTGGACGGCATATTCTCCTCTCTCAAACCCAGGTCAATTTCTGGACTCCTTCCCTATTTTCCATCAAATGCAAATTGAGCAAACGCTAGAATAGAAAACAGGACTTTCCTGGTCTCTTTGGCTTATGGACTGAATAAACTCAAGGAAAGATCTGGTGTATCATATATACAGAGTCTGAGGTCCTGAAGTTCTTTGTAGCCACTGCAGAGCATCCGTGGAGAGGAAAACAGAGTTATGTTTTGGGTCCAGTGACCCTTCTTTTGAGATGGTGCAGAGAGAGAAAGAGACAAAAGTAAAGGCAAACAAAAGGATTGCTGCTGATGATGACGATAAATGGTGTGTGTGCGCTAATGAGAAATGTCAATTGTTGAGAATGGAACAAAAACATCAATTGCTGGAAAAATTCAACAGACCTGGCAGCATCTGTGGGGAGAAAGCAAAGTTAACATTTCGGGTCCAGTGATCTTTAGAACAAGCCTTTCAGAGACCCTTTTGAAGAAGGGTTACCGAACACAAAACATTAACTCTGTTTTCTTCCCACAGATGCTGCCAGACCTGCTGAGTTTTGCCAATGGGTTCATTCTGTTAAATTTTGGATTTGCAGTTCTTTGTTTTATTATAGTTGAAAAATGGGTTGGCTGAGCTGGGAGCAGCCTGCGCAAAACAGTACCTCAGGAAGGTGGGTTTAGGAACGAAGATAGAGAGGGCGTTCAGCCTCTGAAATTGTTAAACTCAGCATCATGCATTCTCTCTTCTTAGCAAATGACCTCCAGACTCTGGGGCGAGACTTGAATTACGATCTCATATCACTGCTAGGTCACAATGAAAACTCATTGAGGTAGAAATGTTTTTTTTAGAGCATGCTTTTTGTAACCTGTGCAAGAAGTAAGAACCAGTCAAAAGTAGATGCAAGTACAGTTACAATATTTAAAAGGCAGGTACACAAATAGGAAAGGTTTAGAGGGATATGGGCTAAATGCAGCCAAGAGGGAGTAGTTTAGTTTGGGAAACTTGTTTGGCATGCACAAGTCGGAGCAAAGGGTCTGTTTTTGTGCTGCATGACTCTGTAAGCCATTCTGATTGACAAGTGGGCCGTGAATAGCGTTAGTAGAATCTATTGACCTATTCTTTCCTTAATAACATGATTGGTTAAAAGAATTTCTGAAACTTTCAATGTGGTCCCTTACTGAGCTACACAGTAATGCTAAATACAAAACAGCAGGGATGGTCCAAGGACTGAGAATAAACTCAGCAGGAGATGTTGGGACCTTCTGTTAAGATAGAAGGTGATAATCATAGAATCTTTACAGTGCAGAGAGAAGACATTCAGTCCATAATGTCTGCACCGACACCCTGAAGATCGTCCCACCCAGACCCAGCCCCAACTAGCCCACTTAGCCCTGCACGTCCCTGAACACTTCAGGGCAATTTCCCATGGCCAATTCACCCAACCTGCACATCTTTGGACTTTGTGGGGAAACTGGCGCACTCGGCCGAAACCCACACAGACACAGGGAGAATGTACAAACTCCACACAAGTCAGTCGCCTGAGGCTGGAATCAAACCTGGGTCCCGGTGCTGTGTGGCAGCATTGCTGAACCACTGAGCCAGCCGTGCAGCCTGGAATTAGGAAGAGGTTTGTTTGAGCGGGTGTCAGAAACAAAAAAAAGTTTCCACTTGTGGGGAAATACAAAATTAGGGGTCGTTGCTGAGCCAGTAAAGAACTCTGGAGAAATTCTTGATGCAGAGCTTGGTTGGGATATGGAACTCCACAACCACAAGGCGTCGATAAGGTGAATAACATTGATACGTTTAATTGGAAGCTAGATAAAGGAGGAGGATTTGTCAGTGGGATGGGATGAAGTAGGGGTTTGGAAGGAAGTTTGGGGGGTTAAGAACAAGGAAGGCTGCAGAAGTTGATGAAACATCATGTTTGTTTGTCCGACGCGGCTTAAAATGGTCCTCTTTTTGTTTTATCTGTGTGTGTGTGTGTGTTTGGTCTCTCTGCAGGTTGCTTCCAGTCCCCGGGAGAAAACCGACGCGTGGACGAGCCGCCGGCCTTAAGCCAGGAACCCCAGCAGACGCCTGAGGTGGCCGAGACCAGGAGCTGGGAGAACACGTACCCGAGCGTGGTGGTGACAGCTGCGGACTCCTCCAGCCCCGCGGACACAACGCCCAGCTTCCAGGAGCAACACGAGGTGCCCACGGCTGACTCTGAGCCAGAATGCTTGCAGGGCAAGTCCAGCTGCGTGAAGTTCATGGTGTCAGACGCCGAAGGTGCCCTCACGGTGTCTGACACGGGCGACAGCACTTGGGTTGACTCGACGGGAGACTTGTCTCAGGAGCCAGCCGGCCAGGCCGGGGAGGCGAAGCTGGTGGTGAGCAGCACCCAGGTGATGACAGCGCCGGTGTTCACGGTGGTACAGGGCCGGCACACTGCCCTGCTGCAGTGGGAAGGGGAGGAGGACGGAGCGCCGATTCCGCCGGCGGACACCCAGCCTCTGAAAGAAACCGTGGTCCGGAGACACCTCGCCGCCGGGGACAAGGAGACGCTGCAGAGCCCCTCCACCGACCGCAAAGACCCTGTGCCGGAGGAGGCGAGCCCCCGGGAGACCCCTCGACAGGTCTTGGAGGGACCCGCCGGGGCACAGGCAGAAGCAGAAAAAGACCAGGCGCCGGCCAAAGGCGAGCAGTTCCCGACCACCGAGTGCCCCGTGCCGCATGCACCGCTCCCCAAGCTGGACCAGGCCAGTGAAGATGGGGAGGAGAGCGGGCGCTTCAGAACCGACGATGACAGCGCGGCTTCTGCTATGATCGGCGAGAGAAAGACTTCGTTGAACGCTGCTCAGTCTGAGATCAGGAGTGACGAGGACGACGATGTCTTTGTGAGCGCCAGAGAGAGCGAAGCGAGTGTGATGAGCAGAACTTCCCTGGGAACCAAATCAGCAAAGTAATTCTATTGACATTTACTAAATTATTGGATTGCAATGTGTGGTTACGACAGTCAGACAGACAGTGAATTAAAGAAACTTAACCCGACTATGGTAGAAACAAAATATTTAAAACTGGTCTCGGTGTTGCTGATTTTAGGTGTGTTGGTCGGAGCATCCAATTCACCATCAATGTTGAGTACTCCAACCACCCACCAGCACCTCCTCAACGTTTTTGAACATTTACTGTGAATCAGTAAGACATCCATGCTGCATTCAGAGTCATCATGGTATGGAAGGAAGCTATGTGGCCCATCAAGCTGGTGCCCGCCCTCTGTAGATTGATCCCTCTTCCCCCTCCTCACTCTATTCCCTGCTTTATTTCCCTGGGATGCCCATCCAGTTTTGTTTCAAAACAAATCAGTCACCTTCATTTCCACCACCCTTGTAGGCAGAGATTTAATGCTTCACTGAAGCCCTTGTACACACTACAAATTCCTGGTGGGACCAATATTGTTTCAAAGATTTGCTGCATTTTCAATTCAACAAGGAAGGAGGCACATTCTTAAAATCCACCGATGGTCCAAAAGAAACACTCAGGTCAGTCACTGGGTCAGGATTTGCCGCAGCAGGGCACCTACAGTCCCGGGGTGGCACAGTGGCTCAGTGGTTAGCACTGCTGCCTCACAATGCCAGAGACCTGGGTTCAATTCCACCCTTGATTGACTGCCTATGTGGAGTCTGCACATTCTCCCAGTGTCTGTGTGGGTTTCCTCCGGGTGCTCCGATTTCCTCCCACAGTCCAAAGATGTGCAGGTTAGGTGGATTGGCCATGGGAAATTGCTCCATAGGTTGCAGGGATGTGCTGGCTAGGTGTGTTAGTCATGAGAAATGCAGGGATAGGTTAGGGGAATGGGTCTGGGTGGGATGCTCTTCGGGGGGTCAGTGTGGACATGATGGGCTGAATGGCCTCTTTCCACACTGTAGGGATTCTATGATTTGTCCATGTGCCCTTCAACTAAAAAATACTTTTCCCTCATTGGTTTTTGAAAGTGAGAATTGGTAACAGCACAGTGAGGCCAAGTAATAGGCTTCCCCTCCAAAAGAAAATGTCAGATTGAAGGGTTGGGAAAGAACCACAAGAAGAACTGCGGAAGACGGGGAAATAAATGGGAGTGAATTCAATGTCAAATCAGGAAGAGGAAGAAAATAATCAGGGAGGAATGATTGGATAGGGAGAGAAAAAGACGTAGAAAGGGCAAGTTAGAAACATCATTTCAATGCTAAATATTCTCAATCTCACTAAAACATTCAAAATATAAAGGAATGAGATGGTACACTTATTAAAACGGGGTTATAGAAAGTTTAGTTTGTATGTACCTCACAAATACAGCATCTTTGTGATATGTAGTGTCTGATATTGCAGTGTAGATTGTAAGATTTTTTCCACAAATTTAATCATGAAATGATGTTACTTGGAGAGCAACATTTGGATATTGGCATTTTACTGTGCATCTGCTCATGGCTTAAATTGGCTGTATCCTTTATTCATAACAAGCTGTGAGGCCCATTATTTTGACAGCAAATTCTGGTCCGTTTTCTGTTGTTGGGCTTCTATAGTCAGACTTTGAAACTGGGACATCATAGAATTGCTGAGCATTAGTAGTGACTAATTATAATTAACTATTCCAAGTAAATGAATTGGATGATATTGAGCAACCAAGCAAAAGGTGGTTGGTCATTCATTGTGTACAGAACGTTAAGGAAGAGGCTAAATAATCAAATCCATTTAAAATCGGGAGCGATTGTGTTCCATGGGAGTCTACTATTGATCATTTAATGTCCCAAAGCCTCCGTAACTCACCATCCTTTGACCACATTTTTGGTCACCCCATTCATACATTCCTCCAGTTACTGTTCATTGGGCACATCCTTTTCATTGATAAATATTCAACAATCTTCTTTCTGAGCAGCATAATACATATGTAGGCAGCTGGAGATGTATTTTGTGAGGGTTTAAGGTATGTACCAGTTAAAACCTTTATTTATCTAGCGATTGCTAGCTTTTATTTGTGTAGGTAGATTGACTACTGGATCATTGGCTGATGTTTCTGATTGGGTCTAATCTTCAATTTTGTTAAAAGGCAGCCAATGAAAGCCACATATTCCAAAAAAAAACACTCTACCTATTCTGAAAACCTCCAATTCATTGGAAAGTAAGCATCAAACAATGTCAGAGATAACAAGCATGGGGCTGGATGAACACAGCAGGTCAAGCAGCATCACAGGAGCAGGAAAACTTAACACAGCAGGTCATCTCTGAATCAAACAATGTCAGTGTGTTCAGAGCTTTGAATAGTCATGTTGCCCTACCTGTGTGGAAAGAAAGGTCCTTTTCAGGGTGAAGAGTAAATAAAAGCTTCAGGACTGTGACAGAAGAGCAGGGGATTCGGACTAATTGGTTACCACTTTGAAAGATGAGCTGAACAGCTTGCTGTTTAATATTATTATGTATGGCAAACCTGGACAAGTCACTATCAGTCAACTCCAGTTACCTGGAGGGCATTATAAATAAATAAACATATGAATTAGTAGCAGGAATAGGCTACACAACAATTCAGCATGCTCCACAATTCAGTTGAATCATTGCTGAAATGGTTAGTCCACAGTCCCACCTACTCATAACCTTTCATCCCGTTGTTTATCAGGAATCTGTCTATTTCTGTCTTGGAGAGAATTAAAGACTCGGCTTCCCCAGTCTTTTAAGGAATTGAGTTCCAAAGACTCGTGATCCCCTGTGAGAAAATGCTTCTCCAAGTCTCTGTCTTAAATGGATGTCCCCTTGTTCTTAAACGGGGTCTCCTAGTTCCAGAATCTTACATAGAAGAAAACATTCTTTCCACATCCAACCTGACAAGACCCCACAAGATTTAATATGTTTCAATAAAATCAACCCTTGCTCTTCTAAACTGTAGCAGATACAAGCCTAGCCTGTCCAACCTTTCTTTACAAAACTATACACCCCTTCCAGGTATTATTCTAGTAAACCTTTTCCAAACTATTTCTAATGCATGTACAACAGTCCTTAAACAAGACCAATACTGTACACAGTACTCGAGATACGATTTTGCCAGTGCCCTGTATAAGTGAAGTATAACCTCCCAGTTTTGAACCAATTCCCCTCCTATTGGCTTTCGTAATTATTTGCTATACCTGTGTGCTAATCTTTTGTGATTTGTGCAGCAGGACATTCAGATCTCTCAGTATCTCAGAGCTCTGCAATCTTGCACCACTTATATGTTATGCTTTTTTATTTGCTTCCGGCCAAAATGGGCAATTTTTCACTTTTCCCTATAGTATTACATTTGCCAGAATTTTTTCCCACTCTCTTGACCTATCTATATCCCTTTGTCTTCTTCACAGCTTAATTTGTTATCTGTCTTTGTGTTATCAACTTTTAATTTTGCATCCGTATCATGTATATAAATGGCTAAAATTTAAGGCCCCAGCACAAGTCCCTGTGGTACACTATTCCTTACATCTTGTCAACAGGAAAATGAACCATTTATGTCTACTATCTGTTTCCCTTCAGCAAGCCAATCTTCTAGCCATGCCAATATGTTACACCTACAACATGAGCTGTGATGTTTCGTAATAACTTTTCAAGTGACACCTTAAGAATGCATTCCAGAAAGTGAAGTACAGTATATTGATCACTTCCTCTGTTTGCAAACCATATGTTACTGTTCGAGGAACTCTAGTAGGACATCCATTTAAGACCGAGACGTGGAGAGGCGTTTTCTCACAGGGGATCACAAGTCTTTGAAACTTAATTACTTAAAAGGCTGGGGATGCAGAGTCTTTAATTCTCTCCAAGACTGAGATAGATAGATTCTTGATTTTAAAAAAAATGGGATGAAAGGCTATGAGTAGGTGGCTAAACATAATTTTCCTTTCATAAAAACAGTGATACTGCCTGGTTATTATGAACCTACTCTTAGTACCCTGCTGTAATGCTCTCAAAAGTAGCTTCTAATATCTTTTCTATGACAGATATTAAGCTAACTAGCCTGTAGTTTCCTCTGTTTCTACCCTTTTGAATAAAGGAGCCACATTTCCTGTTTTCCAATTGAATCTCACTTAATCAAGGAAATTTTGGAAAATTAAAACCAATGCACCAACTATTTCATTAGCCACTTTTCATAAGACTTTAGAATGAATTTCATTGAGATCTCGGGTCTTGTCAGCCCATAGTTCCAGCTACTTGCTCAGTATAACTTCACTGGTGATTATAATTTTCTTGAGTTCCTCCTTTCCCACATAACTGGTCAAATAACGAGGGTCTGGCGACACAGGTAGGCCAAGTAAAGGTGACAAGTTTCCTAAAAGAATTAGTGCACCAGTTGGGTTTTTAATAATAATATAACAGATGTTGTTTATCTAGTGCCAACTCCATATATGACCAGATTTAACACACTGTCACGGTTGGGTGTAAACTCATGGTCTCTGGGTTAGTGGCAGTTAAGTGTGATAACCACTTAGCTATTGGAATTGTCAAGCTGCAACCTGCAAGGTAACATTCCTAGTATAGCAGGCGTGAAAAGAGTCATAGAAAAAGGGCCTGAGAATAGTGAAAGTATGTAGCCTTCCAGTTTCCCAGGAACATCCCACAACTGGATGATGGGCCAAAGGCTCTGTATTGTAAATTGAGTAATTTTGCACAGCACGGATAGTAGTACAAGACAAAAATAACTAGAAGTAAGAAAAGTGAAGTCAAATTAACCCAATGGGGAATTAAAAATAAATGTCAATAGAGGTGAAGGAAGTACGGAGAAGCATAACAGAAGCAGAGTAATCAAAGAGTAAAGTGTCTACAATTTTAATAGACTCCTGAATGGTGTCACTGTTTCTCCCTGTGAGAGATGTCTGGAGGGACCCAACTATGAATTAAGTGTAAACATTTCCTAAGTTTTCTTGTGCATTGGACAAAAATAAATTCAGACAAATATTAAAATGCTTAAAAACTTAGCACGAGTGGGAGTGAGATAACGAGCGTGGGGCTGGATGAACACAGCAGGTCAAGCAGCATCACAGGAGCAGGAAAACTTGACGTTTCGGGCCTAAACCCTTCATCAGAAATGGGGGAGGGGAAGAGGGTTCTGAAATAAATAGGGAGAGAGGGGGAGGCGGATAGAGGAGAGGATAGGTGGAGAGGAGGCAGACAAGTCGAAGAGGCGGGGATGGAGCCAGTAAAGGTGAGTGTAGGTAGGGGGGTAGGGAGGAGATAGGTCAGTCCAGGGAGGACGGACAGGTCAAGGGGGCGGT
>JAHRHZ010000217.1:13514427-13565542 GCA_024137785.1 Ginglymostoma cirratum
ATCAGATGCTGGTTAGTGAGTATTGTGAATGAGGAGCTAGTTAGTGGTTGATGCAGATCAGGCTCTGGCCAGCACTTAGTGTGGATCCAGAGTTAATCAGTGGATGATGTAATTGAATTGGTGGATAGCCTCCATTTTCTAGCACTAATTAGTTGGTGGTGGGTGTTATTCAAGTGCTGGTTAATAGGTGACTTCACTTGAGTACTAATTAGTGAATCCTGTGGCAATTCAGGTTGTGGTTAACCTGGAAATTTGGTGCAAGTTAATGGATAGTGTTGTAATTCAAGAGGTATGGAAGCTGTGTAAATTCAGATGTTAGTTTGCAGATGATGTAGTGATTCGAATGGAAGCTGATGGATAACATTGTTTGTAGGTGCTGGCATATACAGCATGAAAACTGAAGCACTTGTTAATGGATGATCTGTTAAGTCAGGCACTAATTATTGGATGATACAGTGATTCAAGAGCTAGTTCCTGAGAGTGTTGTGGAGATTTTGAATAGTGGCTCTGAAGTCCATGGAAGTTGTTTAAGTTAATCACCATAATACATTTTGTCAATTGAAAAGAGATTCTGCCTCTTTTAGACCATTTCCTGTTTAATTTTCTCTTGGTCAACGTTCTGTGTTCCTTTTGCTGAGAGCACAGAACAGAGATCTAATGTGAGACCTTTGCCTCTGTTGGTGTTCCAGAATTAATGGGAAGTGGGGTTAGGGGATAGGAAATTCCACCCCCCCCCCCCAAAAAAAAAGCCAGGTCTCTTATTTTTCACCACTGTTTTACTCTTATTTGATGTTATTGGGTTTTGGAGGATTAAAACAGTAACACAATGCAATACTGTCCATAACAAAAAAGCTAACTTTTGTTATTTAGGCTAACACCTGTTGCCTTGTGACAAATCCCTAATCTGTTTGGGTTCTTCAAGAAAAACAATTGCATAAATCCTAAAAGAAATATCTTTCAATGTTCAAAAGTCATGAAGCTTGGGCAAGGCGGGAGATCCAATAACGAAAAAGTTGACTCTTAAAAGATCTGTCTTTGTCACGTATTTACCATAAATAAACCATCTTGGTCCTTTTTAAATGTCCATAAATAGGAGAAGAGAAGGAACTTGCTTTTGTAAAGTGCCTTCAGGATATCCTGAGACTGCCCACCATCAAGTTACTGTTCTTGCAGGCAAATGTGGTAGCCATTGCATGCAGAGCAAGATCCCACAAAAATAGCCCTGACATAAAATACTGGTTAATCCAATTGCTGTTGGCTGAACAGCATATGTTGATGAGGATATTGGGAGAGATTCCTTCCACTTCCTCATGTAATTCCATGGAATCTTTCATACCTACTGGACCTCCTGTATTCCCATTCCAGAACAGTGAGTTGAGAATTCTGGTAGGTTCTTTTGCTTTGTCTCTCAGACAAACTTGGTATTTTAGGTGATATTCCACACCCTCTTACCTCCCACACTGTATGCTCCTCTGCTCTCACCCTTACCAGTTGTTGAGTTCAATTGAGTAAGGAACGTAGTGTGAGTGTGTCCTGAAATAAGTTGGTTGTCTTATGAGGAAGAATTGGACAGATTGAGTTTGTTTTCACTACAGTTCAGAAGAGAAAAGAGTGATTTGATTGAACTAGATATAATTTTGAATAGTTTTTGACAAGGAAGACATGGGAAGAATAGTTCCCCTTCTGTGTCAGTCCAGAACTAAGTGTTTTAAAATTAGGGGTCACCACTTTAGGACAGGGATGAGGGGACCTTCATTTCTCTGAGGGTTGTGCAACTTTGGAACTCTCAGCCTCAGAGGGGGATGGAGGTGGGGGTCATTGAATATTTTTAAGGCAGAGGTAGGTAGATTCTTGACAGGTGAGTGAGTCAAAGGTTATCAGGGGTCGGTGTGATTGTGGAAGTTGACACACGAATAGATCCATCGTGATCTTACTGAATGGTAGAGGAGGCTTAAAGGGCTGAATGACCTACTTCTGCTTCTAATTCATGTTTGTATATGTGCACGTTCATAAACGGGTCACACCACCTTTTTTTAAAAATGTCCACGAAATATATCTTCACTTAAGCTTTACCATTGAACTGAGGTGGAGTACTGAACATGGTTGTAGCAAGCTGCTGTGATGGAAGACCAGGCATATTGATATTTCTTAAAGTAAGTCTTTACTTACCCTTGATTTATATACTAGCATTGATTGTCTGAGAGATTTGCTGAACACTTAGCCTCATGTAATATTTTAAAGATCGTCTTCATTGTCATTGGTTGTTGTGGTGAAACAGTGGTAACCTACATTGAATTCAACTTCTGATTGATATGTGTGCTTTTCTCTGTAAGTTCATGATGCCTTCAAATGTGTCTTTTCCCATGTTGCACCTGAATTGGTCCCAAGTACATTTGACGTCCTCACCAGATACAAATATGCAAATCAGCAGAAGGACCCTGTTGAGCCTCCTCACCATTCAATAAGATCATGGCTGAACTGAATCTTACATTCCCACCTACAGCCAATAACCTTTGATTGTCTTGGATTACAGAAATCTGTTTGCCTCTGCCTTAAAAAAGGTGACCACTAACTTTAAAACAATGCCCCCTAGTTGTGCACTCATTCTCAGGAGGAATGTTATTTTCACATCCACCTTGTCAAGACCAGTCAGGATCTTACATACTTCAATGAAGTCACTCATTCTTCAGAACTCCATTCGAAGCAAGCCCAGTCTGTCTAACCTTTCCTCATAAGATACGTAACCTGCACATACCAAGTATCAATCGAGTAAACATTCTCTGAACCACCTCCAATAAATGTACATTCTTCCTTAAATAAACCAAAACTGCACACAGTATTCATGATGTGGTTCCACCAATGGTTTGTATTACTGAAATGTAACATCTTTACTTTCATTTACAGTTCCTCATGAATTAAAGAATACCATTCCATTAGCCTTCGTAATTGCTTGATGTATCTACATATTAATTTTAGTGACCCCTAAACTAGAACAGTTAGATTCCCTTATACCTTGGAATTCTGTAGTTGAACTCCTATTAGGTTACACTTTTTTTTATTTTTCCTGCCAAAGTGAATAATTCTACATATCTTCCTACATTATACTTCATGTCACAGGTTTTTGCCCACTTACTCAACCTAACTATACCCATTTCCATCCCTTTATATCCTCTCTATAGTGTACTTTTCTACCAATCTTTGCATCATCTGCAAATGTGCAAATCTGCAAACTACCGTGCCTTTACCAACCTCCTCTAAGTTATTGATCTAAATTGTAAAACATTGAGGATCCAGCATAGATCCCTACAGTGATCCAATTGTTGCATGGTGCCAAGCAAGAAAAAGATCCATTTATGTATTTTTTTTTTGCCATCCAATCTTTTATTCATGCAAATGTTATTCCCAATGCCAGAGATAAAAGGTACTGCAGATGCTGGGGAATCCGAGATAACAAGCATGGGGCTGGATGAACACATTGGTTTAGGCCCAAAACGTCAAGTTTTCCTGCTCCTATGATTGCTGCTTGACCTGCTGTGTTCATCCAGCCCCATGCTTGTTATCTCTTATTCCCAATGCCATGTGCCTTTACTTTGCTATTAATCTTTGATGTGACGCCCTATCAAATGCTGTCTGGAAATCCATCTGTAACATGTCAATGCGCACCCCCCCCCCCCCGCCTTATCCACAACAATGGGTTTTTGGAAAGTGTCCAATTTAATTCACTCAAACCTTAAAATTGTATAATCTCCAGGATGGAAAGCCTATCTGTCTGCAGAATTAACAAAACTTATTTCAGTCCAAGAACAAAGAAAGCCTCATGGTTTCTTTTGATCACATGAAGTCTGCCAAGTATCGCCGATTTCTTCACTCCAGTTGCTGTTGGTGAACTGGTAAAAGGATAAAAATAATTGTTGTAAAGTTGGAAGATAAGGTGCAAGTCTAGGGTTTGGGATTTCATGTTACAGCTGTACAGGACATTGCTTAGGCCACTTGTGGAATACTGCATTCAATTCTGGTCTCCCTGCTAAAGGAAAGAATTTGTTAAACTTGAAACAGCGCAGAAAGGACTTACAAGGATGTTGCTGGGATTGGAGGGTTTGAGCTATAGGGAGAGGCTGAATAGACCGGGGCTAATTTCCATGGAGTGTCACAGGCTGAGGGGTAACCTTATAGAGGTTTATAAAATCGTGAGGGGCATGGATAGGGTAAGTAGCCAAGGTCTTTTTCCCACGGTAGGGGAGTCCAAAACTAGAGCGCATAGGTTTAAGGTGAGAGGGGAGAGATTTAAAAGGGACTTAAGGGGCAGAGGTTGGTGCGTGTATGGAATGAGCTGCCAGAGGAAGTGGTGGAGGCTGGTACAATTATAGCAGTTAAAAACATCTGGATGAGTATATGAATAGGAAGGATATGGGCCAAATGCTGGCAAATGGAACTAGAATAATTTAAGATGTCTGGTTATCATGGATGAGTTGGACTTAAGGGTATGTTTCCATGTTGCACAACTCTGTCAATCTGAAACATTGATAAATGTGTGATGTGGCTTGTGGGGCCCTGTTATACCATTAATCGAGCTGGGGTGTGTTTGAGATACAGAATCTAGCAAAGACAATGGTGCTCACTCAGTTAGAAATCTTGATAGCTGGCACATGACTATTGACTCAGGCTCCAAAGTAATGGAATCTCCTCTTCCAGGAGATTAGATGACAGTGGGTGGTAGAGATAGTGTTCAATCATAATGTCGCAATCATCATGAGTGTGAGGCAGCGTTATGGAGCAGGTAATCTTTCCTGCCCCTGGATTTTGTATGTTTGTCTCTCTGTTGATCAGATTACAGTTAGTTTACTGAAAAATGATTGTGGCAACCAGTGCTAAGTTGTGATGTTATAAATGAAACAGTAATCATCATTCATCACATTGTTATAGACAATGATTAAAATGAAAATATAAATTAGAGATGGATTGGCACAATCATGAACATTTCAGTACACAGATAATTACAGTATGTTGCAAAATGCAGGTCTCTTTAATTTACAAGTAAGGTGAAATGTTTCCTGCCATCTGCATTTTGTATTAAAGTCCATAGTGTTCACAGGTGAAGCAGCATTTCACCTGTACCTCCTTCAGTCTTGTGTATTGTATTTGTTGCATCCAATGTGGCCCACTGTACATTGGAGAAACAAGACACAGACTGGGTGACTGCTTTGTACAAACCTCTGGTCATGCGCAAGCACAGCCATGACCTTCCTCTAGTTGGTCATTTTAACACAGCGTCCTGCTCGCATGCCCACTTGTCTGTCCTCAGCACGCTGCTGTGCTCCAGTGAATCACAGAGCAAACTGAAGGAGCAACATCTTACCTTCAAACTAGGCACTTCACAACCTTCTGAGGAAGGGTCACTGGACCTGAAACATTAATTCTTTTCTTCCTTCACAGATGCTGCCAGACCTGCTGAACTTTTCCAGCAACTTTAGTTTTGTTCCTGATTTACAGCATCCGCAGTTCTTTCGTTTTTCACTTTACAACCTTCTGGGCTCAATATTGAGTTCAACATCTTCAAATTGTGAACCCATTCCTTCCCTTTCTTTCTGTTTGCTTGTTACATTCTCTGCCACCATGTTCTCTCTCCCTTCCCCCCACTCCAGTGGGACTATCTTTTTTCTAGTTTGGCAGTTAAACATAAGATTGTTCTGCTATTCTCACATTCTGATCACTTCATCTGAACTATGAACACCCTTTCTCCCCCAGCACTTCAACACCCCCCCCCCGCCCCCCCCCCCCACCCACAGCGATAGCATAAATGCTGTCCCTCCACACTTCACTTCAGCTCTGATGAAGAGTCATCTAGACTCGAAATGTTGGCTTGCTTTCCCTCCACAGATGCTGCCTGACCCGCTGTGATCTCCAGCATTTTTTGTATTCTGCATTGATCATATGTTGTCAGGTAGACTTCATGAAATCCTCAATTATTTACATGCTAGTTTTGTAAGGGATTGGGCTGTCTCATGGTCTGTGATAGAATAATAATTTCCTGTAGTTCTGAGTACCCCTATTCTTGGTGATGTAGGTGAAATCAGTCAGCCAAGTGGACAAGGTAGAGGCAGGGCTGATTTCCCAACACAAGACTCTCTCCCAATGATCTTGTGAGCTGGTGTGCACATGAACATTATGAATTAGGGACTCCCTAATTTCATCAGCACTGATAGCCATAGCATTAAACTTACCCTCAAATTCCACTTGGACTCAGGAGGGGTAAGTCATCAATTGTCTATGCTCTGATGAAGACTAATGGACACTACTGAAGAGTACATCTTTGTGGCTGTTGAGTGAGAAAAGAACAGAGTTAGCTGTGAGTGGCTGCCTCCCATGTTCATATGTAAAGAATATCTTTCATGCTATGAACTGATGTATTCCCAGCACATGGGCAATACGTCAGTGAGAATTGGCAATTTCAGGTGAATACAAGAAACAGTCAGATGTTACTGACTATTAATACTTAGGTTGAGGACTGTGATTCTCCAGTCAACTCCTCATCCTAACCATGCTTTCTGAGCAGTCATGGCAATCTAATCAAAGACTTATGTGTAAATTAGGTGGATATATTATGGGAAATGTAGGATTAAAGAGAACGGGTCGGGGGATGGGTCTGGGTGGGAGCTGTTCAGAAGGGCAGTGTGGACTTGTTGGGCCGAATGGCCTGTTTCCACACTGGAGAGATTGTATGATTCTATTGGGAAATGAGAAATGACTGATCATTTTTATGTCTTGTTACTCCTGGTCCATTCAATTTATACCGTTCGCAGAGTGGGCTGACCAGTTGGCCTGGGTAGGCCTGAATGCCTGCTGAATTGACAAATTGATGGTGTAGTTTGACCATTTTCCCTTGGCTGACAGGTCTGGGAGGTTCTGTGTGTAGAATGAGAACTTAGAATCAAGGGAGGAAGTTGTGAAGTTTTTTTTGGAGAAGAGAGTAAACTTTCTCATGTTACAATGAAGCGTCTTTTATGGAACAGCGCAAGACGTCAGAGCATGGGAAGGCTGTGAGTCCCAATGAGCTTCCTCTGCCATTCAATAGAATCCTGGCAGGTCTGATCTTGATCTCAACTTCCCTTTTCTGCCTGACCCCATTACCTTTGACTCCCCTGTATTTTAAGAATCTGGTTACCTCTGATTCGACAATATTCAATGATTCAACCCTCACAACTCTCTGGGATAGAGAAATCCAGACACTTGTAACCTTCAAGGGAAAATAAATTTCTCAATTCTATCTTCAATGATTGATTGCTTAATCTGAAACAATACCTTCTTGTACGTTTCCCCTACAAATTGTAGCAGTGGTTCCAAGAACACCACAGTGTATTTCAGTGTATTGAAAGTTTTCATTGATGAGAGTATGAAAGAGGGGTTTGCAATTTTAGTGGAATAACTTAGGTTTTAGAAGTTTCTAAAGCGATGGATGCTGCTGTGGAGAAGTTAACTGCTGCAATAAAAGGAATAATCAGACTAGTATGTAAAACATTCTGGATTTCCTACACTTTCCTAACTATTTCTGATTGTTCTTTCCTTAGTTTACTGATGTTGACGGTCACAAACGAAACAGAGTTTGATTGTACCTGGACTTCGCCCAGTGAGGTGACTGATATTTTCAGCTCACAGTTTGAACACATTATGGAGTGCCAGCATCTGAAAGGTACCTCGTACAACAGCCTGGACTCACTGGAAATGATTTCCTCCACGGACGAGAGTGAATGTGGATTCAGCTTCGAAATGCCACTCACCCCGATGATTCAGCAGCGAATCAAGGAAAGCAACCAGTTCCTGGAGCATGGGGCGACGGAAGCCGGCTTTGGTAATAGGGCATTGCAGCATCGAATAGACATCAGTGACATATCACGCAGCAGGCTGGAGGAAAGCATCGACACATCAGACAATTTATTCCATAAACCTTCTCCGTATGCTGTTGTCAATGGAGCACCTCAGCTCTCTGAAATCTATCAGGAGGGGCAGAATGAACCCTCTACTTCAAGGTAAGGCAACATTCCCCTCTCCAACTGCTCCCCTCTCTATGATCTTGTACTTAAAAAGTAGTCCATCCAACTGTGAAACCAATCTCCGCTTAGGGACACAATGGTATCTGTAATCAGGATAACCAAAGGCTGTTGGCACATTTTGGAGAGGCCTCCCGTTGGCACATGGATCCTTTATTGAAAATCCACATCCTTTTTATTTTCCACATCTAGAGCCTTGTGAAACCTCAAACAGGTGAAACTGTTGTTATTGCAGTAGGTTTGTGTCATTCTTTCTTTTCCAAGTGCAGACTATTGTTATGACAGGATTTCTCCTCTTGTGGGTGAGCCTTGAACTGGGGGGCACTGTTTTAAAGTTAGGAGATGCCCTTTCAGACAGAGATGGGAAGAATATTTTTCTCTCAAACGTTTGTGTAACTTCGGGACCCTCTGCACCAGAAGCTGGTAGAGGCTAGGTTTTTGACTGTTTGCACAATGTGTAATGGAGGTGGATGACTCTTGTCTGGCCAGGGAATCAAAAGCTATCAAGATATATGGGAATGTGGGATCCGAAATAAAAATAGATCAGTCATGAAGTTATTGAACAGTGGAGTAGGTTTGAGAGGGCTGAATGATTTATTTCTACTCTTATTCCATCTGTTTGCATTATAGGCACTTCTGGTGTATTAGAACATAGAACATAGAACAATACAGCGCAGAACAGGCCCTTCGGCCCTCGATGTTGCGCCGCCCTGTGAACTAATCTAAGCCCATCCCCCTACACTATCCCATCGTCATCCATATGCTTATCCAAGGACTGTTTAAATGCCCCTAATGTGGCTGAGTTAACTACATTGGCAGGCAGGCATTCCTATTGGTAATGTGCAAATCATCATTGTAGGTAGTGGAGGTGATTCAGTGGGGCATGGTTTGTAATTCTCTGCAAGGACATTTGTTACCTTCACAAAGACACTATGCAATGAATGATCTCTCATAGGCTGAGAACATCAGGAATAACCTGATAATTTAGAGGGACATTTACTGCCCTGTCTCCCCTCCGACAAGTTGCTAGGTCAAGTCAACCCCCTCTGAGTCCTTGAGTTCTTCGAAGACAGCTATCGCTGGACAGAACAAATCAGAAGGAATTGGCCATGTAGTGTTGTAATCACCTTTTCAACTGAATGACAAAGATGTGCATGAATTATCTGGAAGGGAACTGCTGGCCACAAGGAGGAATGAACACATGATGTGCCTGACACAAAATGCATTGTAGCATGCAGCTGAGAATCCTGCAGCTTAGTGTGTGGGGCGTGAGCTTAAAGGGATGACTATTTTACAACTTGTGCAAACAGATAGGCGCAAAGTGGAGAATGTTGCCCTCCCACAGGCAGAACGAGCAAGTTTGGTGGTGATGAAGTTTTGTGTTGTGACTTTCTCAGCAGTGCTCAGGCAGTGTAGGTTCATGAGCAACAGAGACTGGTGTCCATGGGAGTGGGGATGAGCATTTTTTAATGGCCTCAGCCAGATGTGTTGTTAGCACTCCTGCCTCTGAATCAGAAGGTTATGAGTTCAAGTCCCACTCCAGGAGATGGTGCTCTCGTGGTAATGTCGGTGGACTACTACACCCGACACTCAGGCTAATTTCCTGGTGATAGGCTTTTAAATTCAATTACAGCAGCTGGTGGAATTATAATTTAAAAAAAATTAAGTGCATTCAATTAATTAGCAAAAAGTCTGCAGCTGAAAGCTTGTCTTAGTATTATTGCCATTAAGCAATTATTGTCAGGAAGAGAAGAAAACATCTGGTTCACTAATATTTATTAAGGAAGGAAATCTGTCATCTTTACTTGGTCTGGCCTATGTGTGACTCTAGACCCCAAATCAAGGTAGAGTCCCATGAAAGATTAACAAAAAAAAGATGAGCTAACAGTCAAGCCTAATAGTGCTACATTGTCATAGGTATCCATGTTAGATGAGGCATTAAACTGAGTCTCGCTCTGTCTGTCTGTTTCTGTCTCTCTCTGTCTCTGTCTCTCTCTATGTCTATGACACTCTGTGACTCTCTCTGTCTGTGACTCTCTCTCTCCCTCCCTCTCTCCCTCCCTCAGACAGATGTTAAAGGTCTCATTTTGATGAAAAACAGGGAGATATCCTTGATGACCTGCTCAATATTGATTCAGTTGACATCGTGAAAATAGAGGTTTTCACATTACAGTTTGTTGGTTGAAAATTCTGCACCAAGTTTCCTATGGAACACCAGAGATTACATTTCAAAAAGTACTTCATTAACTAAAGTGTTTTGAGGTGTCAGGTGGGCATGGAAGGTGCTATATAAATGCACGTCTTTCCTTTTTGTTCTTTCCCATTGAAAATACTAAATTCTGAAGATGCAGAGAAGAGTGTAGTCCTTGTATTATTAGGTTGAAGACGCCATTTCAAATAGCATTCACTGACGGTTTTATATCATTAGTGAATGCAGAGAAACACCAAATAAGGAATTTAGCATGCTCGCTTTCATTGCTCAGGCCTTTGAGTATAGGAGTTGGGATGTTATACTGAGGTTGTACAGGACATTGGTGAGGCCTCTACTGGAGTATTGTGTCCATTTCTGGTCGTTTTGTTAAGGGAAGGAAAATATTAAGCTACAGAGGGTTCAGAAATGATTTACCAAGAAGTTGCCGGGAATGGAGGGTTTGCGTTATAAGGAAAGGCTGGGATTTGTAGGAGATTGAAGGGTGACCTTAGAGGTTTATAAAATCATGGCAGGCATAGCTAAGGTGAATGACATGAGTCTTTTCCCTAGGGTTGGGGATTTCAGGATGAGGGGGCATATTTTTAAAAGTGAGAGGAGAAAGATTTTAAAGAAGACATGAGGGCAACTTTTTTTACACAGAGAATGGTTCATGGAACGAACTTCCAGAGTAAGTGGTAGGTGCGGATACAGTTACAATGTTTAAAAGACATTTCGTGAAGTACATGATTAAGAAATGTTTGGAGGGATATGGACAAAGCGCAGGCGGGTGGGATTAGTTTAGTTTGGGATTATGGTAGGCATGGACTGGTTGAACTGAAGGGTCTGTTTCCGTGCTGTATGACTCCATGACACTGTCTGATCAGTAAAATGAAATTCTGTTGACAGGCAGATTATTATTGAACAGATTATAAAAGCGTGAAGCTAGAAGTGAATCTTTTGGGAGGATAATGGTTTGGGGTCTCTAAGCACCGAGTACAGCTGACCCAACACAGCTGGATATCTCTGCCAGAAGACCAGCATAACAAAGAGTGAGTGTGATACACTGCATTCAGTTTGAGGAAGGCAAGACCAGTTTTACTCTGTCAGTCTTATTCGTTGAGGGTGGTTGGGTGTGAGGGGGAATGTTTGTGCACAATGGCTCAGACCTTAACAGCTTGATCAGGGCCAGACCTGCATTAGTCACCAGAGTTAATGAACAGTGAAATTTTAGTATGTCACTGGGTGTTGTGAAGTTTCACAAGCCCTCTCTTTACAGTGGTATTGTTTTTAGTGGTTCTTACACTTACGTTCAATAGTTTTGTGTGAGGGAGGTCTGTGAAAATGTTGCCCTATAGAACAAGCTGCTGTGTCGTAGTCACCGATGCTTCTGTACATTCCACGATAGGTGTTATGCCGCAAGGCTTAAAATTTATATTTATCTTCATATAAAGCTTCTCTGCTTTTTACTGATAACGTTTTTACACTTTGTTCAGAGCAGCGCCAGCTGGAAAGGAATGTTGCCAGTATTTATTATGATCTTTGCGGGAGAGTTTGTTTTTAACGCCTAGTCGACTGAGGTTACGACCAAGGAGAGAAGCAGGTATTTGTTCAGCCTGTGGTTATATAATAATCATGGCTCACAAGTGCCATGCCATAACCATCGCCCAATTAGAGGCCTTGACATAGTGATGTCACGACCATCACTAAATCCCTGGCAATCGGCTCTCATTGTCCAGAAGCTGAACAGGGTCAGCTGTGAAAACTCTGTAGCTTCAAGAGCAGGGCAGAAACAGGGGCTTTTGCAATGAGTAACTTAACACCTGATACCCCAAAGCCCGTCCACCATCTACAAGGCACAAGTCAAGTTATTCTCCATTTTCCTGGATGAATGCAGATCCTATACTGAAGAGGATGAGTTCCATTCAGGACAGAGTGGCACTGTTTACACTGCCTTCAACATTCACTCCTACCATCACTGACAGCCAATGGCAGCAGTGTGGGTCATTTACAAAATGCAACTACAGGTACTTACCAAGGCAATTACAGCAGCACCTTCCAAAGCCACAATATCTATGATCAAGCAGGGGCAACAGACATGTGGGAACACCACTGGCTGCATCATTCTGACTTCTGTTCCTTCAGTGTCTTTGGGTCAAAATCCTGGAACTCCCTTCCTAACAGCACCGTCGGTTTGCCTACACCTTGTTGACTGCAGTGGTTTAAGAAGGCAGCTCACCACTGCCTTCATAAGGGCAAATAGAGTTGGGCAATTTAATGCTGGCCCAGCCAAGAATACCCACATCCCATCATTGGATGAAAGTAAAAGTTAAACTGTTGTATTTAGGGCAAAGGTGTGCCAGATATTCTCGGGTGTTTATTTCTTTCTCCAGGCTTGTGAATTTAAGTAGCACTTCCCCTTACTGCTGAAAGACCTAGAACAATAAATAACTAAACCAATCCCGCCCCCTTGACCTGTCCATCCTCCCTGGACTGACCTATCTCCTCCCCACCCCCCTACCTACACTCACCTTTACTGGCTCCATCCCCGCCTCTTCAACTTGTCTGCCTCCTCTCCACCTATCCTCTCCTGTATCCATCCTCTATCCGCCTCCCCCTCTCTCCCTATTTATTTCAGAACCCTCTTCCCCTCCCCCATTTCTGATGAAGGGTTTAGGCCCGAAACGTCAAGTTTTCCTGCTCCTATGATGCTGCCTGACCTGCTGTGTTCATCCAGCCCCATGCTTGTTATCTCGGATTCTCCAGCATCTGCAGTACCTTTTATCTCTGATACAATCCCTTAAACCACTCTTCTCCCAGTCGGTCAGCACTAACCTCCTTGTTCTCACATAGAAGCTACAAATTGCTGTGATAAAAATAGGCAGAACCATTACATTATAATGTGTAACAATTGTCAAATACTGTGGCAAACATCTGGAAGACTCTCATAATGGAGAGATAGAGAATCTGGTCTTACTTTTTAACATTGACTTCTCCTGTTTTGTGTTGAAATTTGGCCTTTACCATGCACTTGACATTGATGTGGATGAGCATCACGTTCTAGGTAACCCATCTAAAAGGATCCTCCAATTTCTCTTGTCATATTGTTGAAAGGCTTCTTAAGTATCAGGGCCAACAGAGTTAACTTCTGAGCACAGTCTGCATAAACTTGGAAAACATGAAGCACTGTGGATGCTGGAAATCTGTAAGAAACACAGCAGGTCTGACAGCATCTGTGGAGAGAAAATACAGTTAGCATTTCAATATCAACTGGATTTGAAACATTAACTTTGTTTCTTCTCTACAGATGCTGCCAGACCTGCAGAGTTTCCCCAGCACTCTGTGTTGCATGATCTTGGCTTTTATCCCCTTGACTTTACAGGCTTAAGGCTGATCTGATCGAGGTGTTTAAAATGATGAGCAGTTAACTTAGCAAGATGCGTGGAAGCTATTTCCTCTGATAGAAGATCTTGAAACAAAGTGACACAATCTTAAAGTAACGGCTGGGTCTTTGAGTAAAATCAGGAAACTCTCTTTTTCCAAAGAAAGATGAAGGAAATTTGGAACCACTTCCCCAAAAAGACTGTGGAAGTCTGGGGGAGGTATGAGTGTGCATCACGTGGCGTATTGGATTGAGGATGATTCTTGCTTATGTTTAGGAGGCTGCATATTAGAAACTTTGAACATTGGAAGGTGCTGCACCACAGCTACGCTCAATCATAGCTGACTAGGAAAGTGCCTGCTGTTACTGCCTGCTGTAGGACCAGTGGAAGGATTTACAGATTGATGATGATCCTGTTTGGCCAAGTTACAGGGAACCTTGTCTGATCTGATGTGGGTCTTGAACTCAAAGGTGGAACACACTGGGTCCACTGCTTTTTCTCACTTATATAAATGATTTGGTTGAGAAAATAGTAAGAAAGCTCAGTTTCTGTGCTCTCTGGCTGTTATTACCCACAGCGCCACTGGACCAGTAGGGAATCAGTTGAAAGTTTCAAGATTGCGAGCCTTAGATTTTGGTTTAGCGGCACTGCATCATTACAGCGTTTATACAGTGCCTTTAGTGAGATGACTAGTGGAGTACTCTGTACAGTTTTGATGACCTTTCCAAAGGAGGGAACTTGGGGGTGGTTCAAGAAAGGTTCATTTGACTGACTTCATGGATGAGGCGTTATGCTATGAGAAAGAATGATTAGACCAGTGCCTGTGTTTCCTAGAGGTTAGAGGTGATTTCACTGGGACAAGCAAACAGTTTTAAGTATCTTAACAGGGTGGGAGGGTGTTTTCCCCCTGTCTTGGGAGTCCAGCAGACAGTCCCAGACAAGAGGTCAACTATGTGCTCTGATTTCCTCCCACAGTCCAAAGATGTGCAGGCTAGGTGGATTGGTTGTGATAAATTGCCTGTAGTGTCCAGGGATGTGTAGGTTAGGTGGGTTATAGGGGGATGGGCCTGGGTGGGACTGCAGGCTGGTGTGGACTTGTTGGGCCGAAGGGCCTGTTTCCACACTCTGGGGATTCTATGATTCTATACAGGACTGGCATGAGGAGGAAATGTTTCTCACAAAGCTTGCTGAATGTTTGGAATTCTTTACCTCAGAGGCCTGTGGATGCTCAGTACTTTGAGAATATCCATTGATGGATTGATGGATGTTTGGATTCCAACAGAAGAGATATGAGGGGAGCTAGATTTGGGGGACTGGATCAAGTATGATCATGTCCCCCGCAATGATCCAACACCCTATTGCTTTTGAGTTTGTGCTTTTATGTTTAGTATCAAGGGATTTGGAGTAAAGGCTGGTTGACCGAGTCAAGATGCATACCAGGTACAATCTAGCAAATGAGAGACTTGATCAGTTGAGTGGTCAGATCCTGTGTCTTTGAAAAATCGTTTGAGGACATTTGGAAAAATGTTGCTGTGTCTGGGGCAGGATAAAATGTTGCGTCTACCAATGGTTTCTGCAGCTGTGATCTATCCTCCAGCTTTCCTGCCTTGTGGAAGCTACAGAGGGATAACCTGGATTCTCTGAGGTCTGGTTCTGCACTTGAGAAATGCCAACTAATTTTGAACTGGATCATTTTTGGGAGTTCCTTCTTTGTGAAAAATAATATTACAGCTTACTTTTATGAAATGCCTTTAATGTAGTAAGAATTTGCAAGGCACTTGACAGGAGTGTGATCAAATAGTTTGACAATGAGCAATTCTGGAGATATTCAAGCAAACGTTTGAAAGCTTGATTTTAGGTGGATAGATGGCAAATTGAGAACTTGGACGACCCACACTAATGTTTTCATTTAGTCAATTCCTTTCACTCAAGTCTGACTTTTGCAAAGGAAAGATTTAATTTCGGTCATGTCCAAATCACTGTGTTCCACTGTTGGTAGGGTTTCAGTTTTCACAGGAAAATAATGTAGATAGAGGAGGTGAAAGTCATTCCCCAGCAAGCTGACCATGGGTTTCAGAAAAAAACAAACAACTGTGGACACTGGAAATCAGAAACAAAAACAGAAATTGCTGACAGAACTGAGCAGGTCTGGCAGCATCTGTGGAGAGAGAGCCGAGTAAACATTTTGGGTTGAATGAACCTTTTTGTGATCACAGTGTAAGTTGCAGGCTGACCCCAGACAGGGGCAGATATTGCATCCCCCATTCGGAGTTCCACATTCCGACCACTTCCTGCATAAAAAGTTCCTCTTCAGTTCCTGCTCCCCCGATCCTGTAAAGGGAAGGAGAAAGAAAAGCATTCCCTCTTTCATCACCTTCTGTGGCTCATCCAATTGCTTAAAGGTAGCAGGCAGTGCATTGGCTGTTGGCTTCTCTGCTGAGGCCTGAGTTAAAATTGCAATCTGGTCCTGATAACATATAGATGTATAGATGCAAAAGGGAATTCTGTCAGTTTCTGAATAAGTTCCTTTGCTGTCTACTCCACGGAACAGGTTAAAATCGCAGACAGCAGGATGCTGTCTGTCTCTGTGGGCAGGTATCTAGCCGCTTCATACTCCTGATTTCTGTTGTGTAGTTAAAGGTTTACATCTAACTAATGGAGTGACTGATCTTCAGCCCCTGTTGCAAACATGTTTTCATAGATACCGATGCCATCCCCCTCTCTGACAACTACCTGTAACTAAACCATTCTGTGTGCAATATCAGTGTCATATTAGATGCCACGGTGAATTTCTGGCCATGTGTTCACACCACCATGAAAACTATTAATTTCCGGCTTTGCAACATTACATGACTCCACTCCTATCTGAACCTATCTGCTCCTGGATCCCTCATCCAACTCTTTGCTACCTCTAGACTTGACTATTTCAATGCATTCATGCTTTCTTCCATATTTCATCCTTTGTAAACTGGAGGTCATCCAAAGCTCTGGCATTACTCTCACCAAGTCCCGTTCGCCAGCCTCCCCTGCTGCCTCTGACTCTGTGTCCTTTGACCTACCTTCATCAGCCCCTAGTGAAGCAACACTTTAAATTTAAAATTCTTCTTGTTTTTAAATCTCTCTATTGGTTGGTAAGCTCAGTGGCTCGATGGCTGGTTTGCAATGTACAATAATGCCCAACAGCGTGGGTTCAATTCCCGCGCCGCCTGAAGTTATTACGAAGGACTCTCCCTTCTTCGTGTTCGCTGTTACCTGAGGCATGGTGACCCTCGAGTTAAACCACCACTAGTCATCTCTGTCTAATGAAGGAGCAACCCTGTGATCTGGTTAGACTATTGTGCCTTTTTTATCACCTTACTCCCTCTCAGACTTTGTAATCTCCTTCAGCCACACAACCTTCTGAGACTTATCTGCGCTTACTGAGTTCTGGTTTCTTCAGCATCCCTAACTTTAACGTCCTGCCCTCAACCCTGGAATTCCCTCCTAAAACCTCTCTACCTCTCTTCCCACCTTTTAAAACTCTTCTTAAACCTGATCTCATCGACCCAGCTTTTGCTCACCAGCCTTACCTATGTATCTCTGCCTTACATGTTATTTTAGAACTTTCCGGTTCTAATGTACTTTGGGAGGTTCAGTTACATTGAAGACATTAGAAATACAAATTGGTGTTGTTCAGAGTGTTTAACAGGGCCAGGATGGAAATGTGAACCACTCACATTGACTGATATTGATCAAAACGATGCATGCCTGAATTTATAAAGGCAGGAAGTAACATTTTATATTTCAGTGTGTGGTCCTTTTATGGTTGAAAATCTGAAAATGACAATTAGATAATCAAATTGGAAACATTTGATTTTTTACTAGATTCTGTGACCCTTGACTTTGTCTGAGAACGGAAGACCATTCAATGGTAAATTTCATTGTGACAAATCTGGCATTTCAAAAACTTTCAGAGCCAAATCCAGCCAGTAGAACCAGACTGAATTATGCCTTCTGCTAAAAACAAAACTTGCTTTTAATCTCCGGGAGTGACCAGTGGTCACGTGTGTCTTGTGCTGTAAGCATGCCGTGGCACTCACTCTCCTGAATAACAGTCAGAGGTTCAGGTCCATGCTGGACACCACTTCCTAAGCAGGACACCGCTTAGAGTGGATCGTTGCTAAAGACCAGTCACATGGGTCCCGAATTTAGAAATGTATGTTGACTAGATACTCCCCTGTCAGACTGCTATGGCCTGTTTTATGCATGGCTGTTTCCCACAGCCCAGATTCTTTGCCGCTGGAAATGACTTGACTCAGTAAGTCCTCACCCTTGATATATTTCTGTGACAATGCTTGTTCATGGTCTCTGTGTGTGAGCTGCTTTGGGTCTTGTCACTCACTGTGTGTTTTACAGGGAGGATCATTGCATTCTCCTGTTTTGTACAGTTTGCAGACAGCCACAAGCTTTAAGTAAATACAGACAGCAAGTGTTTCCAGGTCTGAAACAGCAGGAGAGTATCCCTTCCTGCTGTTTACAGCTTGCAGTGTAACTCTGTCCGATCAGGCAGATGGATGAGACCTGGGGGCCACAGGCCAGCCTACTTATTAATTCCAGACTCCGGACTCTACTGCCTGTTTGTCTGAAGTGACAGGACATGTATGGAAGAGTCAGAGTTTGCAGTGAGACAATGAGCTCTATTATCAAAGTCATAAATTGTAACTTTATTGATTACTGCGAGAGGGCTTGGGTGGGGAAAGAGTAAATTCCTTTACTAATGTTAATTAAAATCCCGTGTCTGGTTCACAGCCCAGTGCAATGCCCTCCATTGACAAGCTACTGTTGCATGCTCACCATGCACAGTTTACACAATAGCAGTACGCCATGCCTTCAGTCGCCCATTGGCTGTAGGCAATTCATGCTTGGATTATTTTTGCCACACTTTGCAGGCTGAAATAGATTGAATTGTTTGGGAAATACCGATTATTGTGAAGCAATTATTTTGAGCATCCTTGAAAGCAGCAAGAACTTCCCTTTTTGATTGTCTACTTCGCACACTGCATTGGATCATGTAAAGTGTAGCACATAGAACGAGGTCACTTGGTTTGTTTTATCTATATTGGCTATTTTTACTTGACACCAGCCTCCTCCCAGTGATTCCTTCTACCCACTCTGTCCAGTATCCCTCTGTACTCTCTAGTGTTTCAAAATCCCAGTCATTCTTGACATCTAAGAATACAAATGCACTCCAGGTGTTGGTTGATTTGATTTATTATAGTCACACGTACCTAAGTGCAGTGAAAAGTTTGTTTTGCGAGCGGTACAAGAGCATCATAGCAAACAAGGACATACAGATCATAGGGTGCTTTGACGGAGAGGCGTACAGGTTACATTGCACAGAAGGTACATAAAGCAAGATCAACATTAGCAATATTGACATTATTTGGAGTTAGAGAAGTCTATTCAGCAGTCTAATAACAGCAGGAAAAAGCCTTTCTTGAAATTATTTGTTTGTGTGTGTGCGTGATCAAGCTTCTGTATCTTTTGCCCGACAGAAGTTGGAAGAGAGCATTACTAGGGTGGGAAGAGTCTTTGTTGGCAGCCTTTCTGCAGCAACGAGAAGCGTAAATGGAGGCCATGGGTGGAAGGTTGGCTTCTGTGAGAGAGAAGTGTGAAAGCTTGAAGCCTGTTCAAACTCAACAGAAGTCAGGCTTGGCAGGAAAGGTGGGGATGAGTGTGCTTGTCTGCTGAGCAGGGAGGTTGACTGGAAATCTTCCTTTCCACGTGGGGAGGCAGGACAATCAGGAGGAGAGTCAGCACAAACTGCTTTGATCCACATTTTAGTGATCATCTGCAGAGCTCTGAAACTGCAGTGCAACATAGTGCAAATTTATTAGACTTTAATGCCTTGCTGACAGGAAATAGTCTTCCTTCATCCACCATGTCTTTGCTGTAGTACAACATCAAACCATGAAATTAAGGTGGTTCTTAATACATTTCTGTTAAGATCTGTGTCCAATAACAATTCAAGTGTATGTTAGGCTGGTTAAAAATGTTCTGTGGAACTTTTTATGCTTAAAATATTATAGATTTGTGTTTGTTTAAAACGTATGTAAATATATTTCGATACATTAAAATGTGTTGAATTATATTAAGAACATAGGAGCTACCTGGCCCCATTGAGTCTCTTCTGCCATTCAATAGGATTATGGCTGATCTTTTTGTGGACGTGTGTGTGTGTGTGTGTGTGTGTGTGTGTGTGTGTGCGCGCCTATGTATAAACAAATAGTTCATAGAGGGGATGGAACTTTATCAGTTTATAATGTCTTTGGGTTAAAAGGTGGTACTCCAGTGGTCACTGAGCAGGCTGATGCAATGACTCAGTGCATTCTCTGTATCCAATCTATGCCATGGCCATTGTACAGAAGTTAAATACTCCAAACAGGAAGGGAGCAGAGAGGAGTAGGAGGCTCCTCATTTCCAGTGGCCAGTTTTGAAGCAATAAACCTTCAAACCTTCGAGATAGTAAGAACTGCTGATGCTGGAGTCAGCAATAACGCCATGTGGAGCTGGACGAACACAGCAGGCCAGGCAGCATCAGAGGAGCAGGAATGTTGACGTTTTGGGTTGGGACCCTTCGTCAGAAATGGGGGGTGAGGGGGAAGGGAGCTCAGAAATAAATAGCGAGAGGAGGGGTGGGGTTGGAGAAGGTGGGTGGGATGGTGATAGGTGAATGCAGTGAGGGAGTAGTGGGGATTGGTCAGTGAGGTGGGAGAGAAGGTGGACAGGTGTCTGCCCCTCGCACCTCACTGACCAATCCCTACCGTTCCCTACCTGCACTCACCTATCACCATCTCACCCACCTTCTCCAACCCCACCCCTCCTCTCTCTCTTTATTTCTGAGCTCCCTTCATCCTTTACCCCCCATTTCTGAAGAAGGGTCCCGACCCGAAACGTCGGGACCTCTGATACTGCCTGGCCTGCTGTGCTCCTCCAGCTCCACACTGTGTTTAACCTTCAGACCTGGCAGCTTCGGACTTCTGAATAGCTGAAGGAAGGAGAAGTGCCGTACAGTTTCTTGGTTAAGTTCTGAATCACTGTCTTTCACCCCTTTTTAAAAGTAGCAGCCACTTCAGAGGTGGATCAATGGCTCTGACAACTTTGATGTGGTAAAGAATGCTGAGATCATTGAAGGAGACTTTGAAACTTCTTGGCCAGATGTGACACTGCAGCCACTCTTAATACAGAGATTTAGTTCGGTTACGTCAGAAGACAACAGCTGGTGTGATGGAATGCTTTAAAATTGCAGAGGACTGGGACAGAGTAGAGAGAAGCTGAATATTTGGAACGTTGCAGAATGAGGAGTTACAGATGCAAGATCGAATGCATGAGGTTTAAGATAGAGAGCATGAGAAAGAAGGTGATGAATTTATCACTAGACTTGGTGATTGAAGCAGTGATGTGTCAACATCGAAGATTAGGCTGGATATGTTGATTGAAAGAAATTAAGTGATAAACAGATATAAGAGGATATTCAGATTAGGATTGCTGGTTGTCTGGAGGTTAACACCTACACACACTGGCCAGATCAAACAGCTGGTTTCCGCTGCATATTTCCGTGTAATTCGACATTGCATGCTCACAAATGCTGACTTTTGCTTCTGTCTTGAGCTGTCTGTCTGCAGTACGCTGATGTCAGAAGGCTTCTTTCTCTGACTTCCTGCACACAGCTTTGGCTACTCAAGTATCGTTGTCAATAAGTTCTCTCCCTGCCCCCACCAAACAAGTAACACAGTTATTAAATGAGCCTTCATAGACTGGTGAACTGGTAGATCAAAAGGGAGCCGTGCTTTGAACAGGAAGAGTAACTGAGTAAGCATCTGCATATGGGGCCTTTGAGATGGAGTTCCTCACACTCCAGTCTGTTTTATCCTTGGGACAAGAGGCAAAACAATATTGTATTGCTTTCCTTCCACAGAATTGTAGAGATCCCCTATCTATTCGTGTTCGTTCTATTCAGGGATATTGTTCCACTGATGACAGCTATTAAGCACACTGTAGAATCAATGGGGATGTTGGTGCCTGGGATTGGTTGAATGGTCAGCCAGGAAACACATGAACGGTAGACAGACAAAGCACAAGCCAAAATCTCAGCAGTCCCCATGGTTTGTGCATCAAGTTAATGAGACAGCTTTCTGTACTGTTTTACATCCACTGCCAGCCATTAACTTGTGTTCAATCATAAAGACTCAAGAAGTCAGAGGTGTATTGGGCTAATCCTCACTGAGATGAAAGCAGCTCCCAGTAACTTGGTTAGACACTCGTGGATGAGTCCAGGAGAAGCACATTCTTTAAGTGCATTGGGTTGACTTACCAGAGAGACAGTGATATACAATAAAGCACAGTAGCATCTATTTCATTCACAGAATCCCTACAGTGTGGAAGCAGGCCATTCGGCCTGGTGAGTCTACACCAGCCCTCCAAAGAGCATCCACCTAGACCCACTCCATCCCTGTAACCCTGCATTTCCCACAACTAATTCATCTAGCTAGTACATCTCTGGACATTATGGGCATTTTAGCGTGGTGAACCCACCTAACCTGCATATCTTTTGACTGTGGGAGGAAACCCACGCAGGCACAGGGAGAAGGTGCAAAGTCCACAAAGATATTTGCCCGAGGTTGGGATCAAACCCAGCTCTCTGGCACTTGAGGCAGCAGCGCTAATCACTGAGCCACCATGCTGCTGCCCCATTCATTGCATATGGAAATTTCAGTAAAACCTGCCAGTGACACATACTAGGTCTGATGTATCTCGTATACTTCAGTATGGAGCTCCAGTATGACGACTGTTCTTGTCACTTCATTTTCCTTCTGGGGCTGTAACTGGCTTTGTGATTCAGAATAGTACATCAGTCTAGCTCTCCTGTCAGCTGAGGTGTACAGTGTGAGGTATTCTTTTACATCAAATGTGAGCTTCTTCAGTGACCTCCCCTCCATCATAAGGTCAGAAGTGGGGATGTTCGCCGATGATTGCACAATGTTCAGCACCATTCATGACTCCTCCAATACTGAAGCAGTCCATGTTACCATGCAACAAGATCTGGGCAATAGTCAGGCTTGCATTGACAAGTGACATTTGTGCCATACAAATGCCAGGCTGTGACCATCACCAATAAGAGAGATTCTGATCACCACCCCTTGACATTCAATGGTGTTCCCATCACTGAATCCCCCACTTTCAACATCCTGGGGGTTATCATTGACCAGAAACTCAACTGGACTCACGACATTAACACAGTGGCTACAAGTGCAGGCCAGAGCTTGGAATACTGTGGCGAGTTACTCACCTCCTGACTCCTCAAAGCCTGTTCACCATCTACATGGCACAAATTGGGAGTGTGATGGAATACTCCCCACTTGCCTGGATGCGTGCAGCCCCAACAACGCTCAAGAAGCTTGATACCACCCAGGACAAAGCAGCCCACATGATGGCACGACAGCCACAAGCATCCATTCCCTCCACCACCTACGCTCAGTAGCAGCAGCGTGTACTATCTACAAGATGCACTGCAGAAATTCACCAAAGATCCTCAGACAGCACCTTCCAACCCCATGACCGCTTCCATCTAGAAGGACAAGGGCAGCAGACATATGGGAACATCACAACCTCCGAGTTCACCTCCAAGTCACTCACCATCCTGACTTGGAAATATATCGCTTTTCCTTCACTGTTGCTGGGTCAAAATCCTGGAATTCTTCCCTAATAGCATTGTGGGTCAACCCACAGCAGGTGGACTGCAGTGGTTCAAGAAGGCAGCTCACCACCACCTTCTCGAGGGGCAACTAGGGAATGGCAAGAAATGCTGGCCAGCTCACATCCCACAAATGAATAGGGGAAAAGAAGCTGAGGTGGCGATTTTCTGATTTCAGATAATCCCCTGGTGTGGAGACAACATGGACTGCAGATGCTGGAAGGTAGAGTCTATATAGGTGTGAAGCTGGAAAAACACAGCAGGTCAGACAGCATCTGAGGAGCAGGAAAGTCTATGTTTCGGGGGCAAAAACCCTTTGTCAGGACTGGGGAGGGGGGAGGGGAGCCCAGAAATAGAGGTAAGGGCTGGGGCTGGGGGAATGGTAGGAGATGGTGATGGTGGGTGCGGGTAGGACGTTATTGTGATTGGGAAAGGTGGAGCAGAAAAGTGAGTGGGAAGATGGACATGTTAGGTCAGGTCAGGTCAGGAGTGAGGATCTGGACATGGGATAAGGCTGGGGGTGGAGGGATTTTGAAAATGGTGAAGTCAAGGCTGATGGCCATTGGGCTGTAAGCTTCCAAGGTGAAATATCAGGTGTTGTTCCTCCAGTTTACATTTGGCCTCACTTTGGCAGTGGTGGAGGCCAAGGATGGACATGTCTCCAGGGGAGTGGGAGGGGGAGTTGAAATGGATGACAGCCAGAAAGTGGGGTTGGTTGATGCATGCAGAGTGCAGATGCTCTGCGATCCGGTCCCCGAGTCTGCATTTGGTTTCCCCGAGACGGAGGAGACCACACAAGGAGCAATGGATGCAATAGATAAGTTTGGACGAAGTGCAGGTGAATCTCTGCCTGCATCCACCTATTGCCATCTCCCCTACCCTTCCCTCCAGCTGCACCATCCTGTCTTAATTTATTTCTAGGCACCCCTACCCCTCCCCAGCCCTGACCAGCGTTTCAGCCCAAAACATTGACTTTCCTGCTCCTCTGATGCTGTCTGACCTGCTGTGCTGTTTTATGCAGCACCATGCAGCTGCTGATCTTCGAGAAGAGGTTGAAAGTGCAATGAAATACAAACATACCAGCAGGGAACCTCTGAAAGTGATCAAATTGAATCAAAAACAGTACTTTAACAAGTTGCTTTAAAACCCACTATACTCCTCAATACAAGCTCTACAACTGGGTGTTCCCAGTAATTCTTCGTCAATGCCCTGTGTACTGAACAACATAGGAGTTTCACTGAGGATTGAAACTGGGAGGGGGTTGTTTGTTTGGCTCATGATCTGTCTCAAGTGAAAACATCCTCCAAATAAATTCCCCAGCAACTAAGATAACATAGTAGTGTGTGGGAGTCACTGTGCATGGTGTCCCATTAATGCAGTTTATACCCTGGAATCTGTTAGCTGAGTACTAGAAAACGAGCTCTGAGCAATCAACTTTGTGCTGCAAACCACATCCTCAGTTGACCCATTTGTATTCCAGACTCTGAGGGCAATTTTGCACGGCCTGTGAGCGGGGTGAAAAATTGGGTCAATACATGTTGCTCTAACCCTCCTGGATCTTCACTGCCCAGGTGCAGACTTGTAAATAATTCCTGGTATCTCGGTAGAATGTCACTACCACTGCTCTCTCCCTCTTTATTTCTTAATTTCAAATCATAGAATCCAATCGTAGAATCCCTACAGTGTAGAAGCAGGCCAATCAGCCCATCAAGTCCACATTGACCCTTCAGAGAGCATCCTGCCCAGACCCCATTTGCACTTGGACATTGCTTCTGATTTTGCAGTCTTTGGAGAAGAGCTCTGTCGATGGACTGAAGGGCCGTTTCTGTGCTGAATGACTTGATGACTCTAATAAAACCAAACTTACCTGCAACTTTTCCAGAGCAGATTCACCCTGCCAGAATGCCAGCATGGATGCACTCGTGCTGAATGGCCTCCTCCTATGTTAATATTCTGTGAAATTCACCCTCCTGTTGGTTCAGCTGTGTCATGCTCAGGTGAAGAGAAACTGATGGGCTCCTAGCCCGGAGCCGTACCACCTCACTAGCTGCTTTCCAACACCCGCTCAGCTATCGGATTGACAAGGAGAGTTCGGAGGATGTGGCGGTATCTGCTTTGCTAGTCGTGTGGTGATCCCATTATAGTTCACTGCCCGTGCAGGGCTCTGCCAGCAGCATCCAAATACTCTGCCTGACTTCATGTTTGCCTGCTCACTTTCCGGTGATTTGAGTCCTCAATTTACACAATGATGTATCACTGTGTGTCCATTGTGACTGAGCCTGCACTTTATTACAGAGTTGCAGTGTAATTATATATCCTCAGCGAATCACATAAGAGTCCTTTTGGCTTCAGATTCAAGGTCAGGGACAGGACTGTGATCTGAGCATCTAAGTGTTCTGCTTTCTCTTGTAGGCTATCTGGGTTTGCTTAATTTTAGACAGAATTACCGAGAATGCCCAGTGCAGAATCAGGTCATTTGTTGCGACTGGAGTTTATGCTGTACGAGAACCTCTGTACAAGACCTTACTGTATCAGCAGCTCCTTGCAGTTTTTTTTCTCTCATGTCTTTTGACCATGCAAATCATGGAGTAGGCCATACCATCCCTTAGGCCTGCTCCATTATTCAGTACGATCAAGTTTGATTTGATCTTGGCCTTTATTCCATTGTCCTGTCTGTTTCTACAATTCTTGACTCTCCTTATGGTCTGTCTCAGCCTTGAGTATATTTTAAGACTCAGCCTCTGTAACTTTTGACTGTATAGATTTACAAACAATTGTGATCCCATGAAAAAAGAAATTCTTCCTCCTCTCTGTTCTTACAGAGCACAGAGACTCAGGGGTTAGCACTGCCTCCTCACAGCACCAGGGACCCAGGTTTGATTCCACCCTTGGGTGACTGTGTGGAGTTTGCATGTTCTTTCCACGTCTGTGTGGGTTTACTCCTGGTGCACTGGTTTCCTCCCACAGTCCAAAGATGTGTAGGTTAGGGGGATTGGCCATGCTAAATTGCCCATAGTGTGCAGGGATGTGCAGGCTAGGCAGATTATCCATGGGAAATGCAGGGTTATAGGGATTGGGGGAGTGTGGGTCTGGGTGGGCTGCTCTTTGGTGGGTCAGTGTAGACTCAATGGGCCAAATGGCTGGTTTCCACACTGTAGAGATTCTACAGCGAATTAGCATATTCTGAAATTGTTCCTCCAAGTTCTGGATTTTTTTATGAGGGAAAACTTCCTTACAACATCTGTTGTGTCAAACCCCTCCAGTCTTCCTTAAATTCAATGGGGGTGGGATTTCTTGCCCTCCACCAAAAGGAATATAATGCAAATAAGACGAACTTAGGTTTTGAGGTAACTGTTGCTCCTAGTCTCCCCCAAGGAGCAGAGGCTGAAGTGTATCATGAGGCAGTTCTGTATTGACGAGTCTAAGTGACTCCTCATTTTGGAACCCAGTTAGTTGGTTTATTTAGAACCAGTTTAATGCATTTCAATAGACATGTGTGTTATGTTTCCTAATTCATTAAAAAAGAGATCCAAGACAAGGACATTTATGGGTAATTCAGGTGAGGAATAATAAAACCAGATAGCGGTATTTTTTCTATTTGTTTGTGGGATGTGAGCTGGCCAGCATTTCTTGCCCATCCCTAGTTGCCCTTGAGAAGGTAGAGGTGAGCTGCCTTCTTGAACTGCTGCAGTCCATCTACTGTGGGTTGACCCACAATGCTATTAGGGAGGGAATTCCAGGATTTTGACCCAGCAAAAGTGAAGGAAGGGTGATATATTTCCAAGTCAGGATGGTGAGTGACTTGGAGGGGAGGTTGTGGTGTTCCCATATATCTGCTGCCCTTGTCCTTCTCGATGGAAGTGGTCGTGGGTTTGGAAGGTGCTATCTGAGGATCTTTGGTGAAGTTCTGCAGTGCATCTTGTAGATAGTACACACTGCTGCTACTGAGTGTCGGTGGTGGAGGGAGTGAATGCTTGTGGATGTGGTCCCAATCAAACGGGCTGGTTTGTCCTGGATGGTGTCAAGCTTCTTGAGTATTGTTGGGGCTGCACTCATCCAGGCAAGTGGGGAGTATTCCATCACACTCCTGACTTGTGCCTTGTAGATGGTGGACAGGCTTTGAGGAATCAGAAGGTGAGTTACTTGCCGCAGTATTCCCAGCTTCTGGCCTGCTCTTGTAGCCACTCTGTTAATGTGGTGGGTCCAGTTGAGTTTCTGGTCAATGGTAACTCCCAGGCTGTTGATAGCAGGGGATTCAGTGATGGTAACACCATTGAATGTCAAGGGGTGCTGGCTAGATGGTCTCTTATCGGTGATGGTCATAGCCTGGCATTTGTGTGGCGCGAATGTCACTTGCCACTTGTTAGCCCAAACCTGGATAGTGTCCAGATCTTGTTGCATGGTAACACAGACTGCTTCAGTATCTGAGGAGTCACAAATGTTGCTGAACATTGCGCAATCATCAGCGATTGTCCCCAGTTCTGACCTTATGATGGAGTGAAGGTCATTGATGAAGCAGCTGAAGATGGTTGGGCTGAGGACACTACCCTGAGGAACTCCTGCAGAGATGTCCAGGAGCTGAGATGATTGACCTCCAACAACCACGACCATCTTCCTATGTGGAAGGTATTTCTCCAACCACTGGAGCATTTGCCCCCGATACCCATTGATTCCAGTTTTGCTAGGGCTCCTTGCTGCCACACTCTGTCGAATGCAGCCTTGATATCAAGGGCTGTCACTCTCACCTCACCTCAGTTTCAGCTGACTCATGCTGGATTAATATATGTACGCGTTGTAATATCTGGGATAACATAGCCTATGTAGCCAAGATCATAAACCAAGAGGGGACGAAATAATGCAATGAAAATGAGAATGAACATCAGAGGATTTATAAGATGCAACTTGCATTTGTATCGCGCCGCTTACATCCCCGTGACAGCCTAAGATGTTCCACAAAAAGCACGTTACTTTTAAAGTGAAGTGGGTGTTATTTTGTAGGAATCGTGGCAAACAAGTTGCATGCAGCAAGTTCCCACAAACAGCAATTGTGATCAATCTGTTTTGACAATGAAGTCATGGCTGTTGGCCAGGACCGTGTGGGGAACGCCCCTGCAATTCTTTGAATTGTACTGTGAGAGTTTTCATTCTCATCCAATATCCCATCCAAAAGGTGACACACCCAGAAATGCAGTTTTCTTTCACTATATCACTGGAATGTTGGCCTAGGTCATGCACCCATGTCTCTGGAGAAGGCCTTGAGCTACAATCTTTGACTTGGATGAGAGTGCAAAACTGATACGTGCTACCACTTTCCAGTCTCACTTTAACATCAAGATGTCCTACAGCCTTAAAACGATTGCCAAAGTTCTTTATCTTTTATATTTATATACCCAGTATTACTGACAGTAGTGAGCAGTATTATTGTTCCAAGGTAGAAGAATATGGGACCAAGTCCCACTTTAGTGACTTGAGTCTAGAGGTAACCTGGCATTTTGATGCAGGACTAAGGGAGCAGTGTGTTGTCACAAGGTACCATTTATCAGATGAGATGTTAAGTTGCAGCCCCAACCTATTGCTCAGGTAGATGCTCAGAATCAGCCCAAAACATGGGTTTGCATCAGGCCCGGCAAAAGAGCCCAGGGCTCTTGGGGAGACCTGCCGTACTCGGGACGGGGACCACTCTGCTTGCTTTGGGGGCTGGGCCATTTTTGAGGCAAAGATGAAGGTTTTTATCTTCAAAAAAACACAACAAAAAAAAGGAGGCATATGTAAGTAAACTGAAGATAAATGGAGTCCTCAAATATGAGAAAGAAAGCTGGAGAAAAACTCGAAACAAGGAGTTAGGAAGGCTGAAAGGAGACATGAAATGTCCTTGGCAAACTGGATTAAAGAAAATCCCGAGGAGTTTTATACATAATAAGGAGCAAGAGGGTAACTAGGGAAACAGTGGGTCAAATCAAGGATAAAGGAGGGAATTTATACGTGGAGCTGGAGGAAGTGGGTGAGGTCCTTAAGGAGTACTTTGCATCGATATTCACAAAGGAGAAGGACATGGTTGATGGTGAGCCTCAGGAGGGGTATGTTGATATTCTGGGCAATGTCAATATAAAAGAGAAGGAGACGTTGGGTGTTTTGGAAAGCATTAAGGTAGACAAGTCCCCAGGACCAGATAGGATCTATCTCAGAATGTTGCTGGAGTTTTGTACAAAATCTTTGTATCCACTTTAGTCACAGAAGAGGTCCCAGAGGAATGGGGAATAGCCAACATTGTTCTTTTTGTTTAAAGATGGGCAACAGGGATAATCTGGCAATCACAGGTAAATGGTAAGGAAATTATTGGGGAAGATTCTTAGAGATAGGATATACTCATTTGGAAAAATACTATTAACGATAGGCAGCGTGGCTTTGTGCGGGAATGGCCGTGTCTCTCAAACTTGATTAGGTTTTTTTGAGGAAGTAACGAAGATGATCGAGGGCAGGGCAGTAGATGTTGTCTATATGGACTTTAGCTAGGCCTTTGACAAGGACCCTAATGGCAGGCTGATACGAAAGGTGGAGTCACATGGAATTTGTGGTGAGCTGGTAAGATGGATATAAAACTTGGTTAGTCGTAGAAGATAGAAAGTAGTGGTGGAGGGATATATTTCTGACTGAAGATCTGAGACCAGTGGTATTCCGCAGGATCAGTGCTGGGACCCCTGTTGTTTGTAATACGTATAAATGTTTTGGAGAAAAATATAGCTGGCCTGATCAATAAGTTCGCAGATGGCACAAAGATTGAGGGAGCTGTGGATAGTGAGTAGGATTGCCAAAGGATGCAACAGGGTATAGATAGGCTGGAGACTTGGACAGAGAAATGGTCGATGGAGTTTAATCTGGACAAATGCAAGGTGATGTATTTTGGAAGATTTAATGCAGGAGGGAAGAATACAGTAAATGGCAGAATCCTTACTAGCGCCAACATACAGAGGAATCTGAGTGTGCAAGTCCACAGTTCCCTGAAAGTGGCAACACAAGTGGATAAGGTTGTCAAGAAGGCATATGGCATGCTTGCATTCATTGGTGATGGCATAAAGTATAAAAATTGGTAAGTCATGTATAGAACTTTAATTAGACCATATTTGGAATGTTGTGTACAGTTCTGTTGCCACACTACCAGAAGGATGTGGAGACTTTGGACTGGGTAATGAAATGGTTTACCAGGATGCTGCTTGGTTTGGAAGGTACTAGCTATGAGAGAGATTGGACAAACTTGGTTTGTTTTCACTTGAATGTCAAAGGATGAGAGGCGACCTGGTATAATTTTTGTGAACGTCTATAAAAGGCGTGGATAGTTGGTGTTTTGTACCCAGGGTAGAAATGTCAATTATTGGGGGACATAGGTTCAAGTTAATAGGGGTAAGTTTAAAGGAGATGTGAGAGGCAGAGAGTGGTAAGTGCCTGGAATGTGCTGCCAGGGGAGATGGTGGAGGCAGATACAATAGCAATGTTTAAGGAGCATCTTGACAGATGTATGAATAGGCAGGGAATAGAGGGATATGGACCGCATGGAGGCACACGGTTTTAGTTTAGAAAGGCATCATGTGTTGACGCAGTCTTGGTAGACTGAAGGGCCTGTTCCTGTGCTGTTCAGTTCCTTGTTCTTTGTTCACAAAGAGATGCAGGAATTGTCAAAACAGATAACAAAAGCAGAAAATATTCCCTTGCGCCATCAACAAGAGCCATGCTCTTGGCGAGCACCATAATCCACCTTGCAAAGAAATAAAGGGTGGCACGGTGGCTCAGTGGTTAGCACTGCTGCCTCACAGCACCAGGGACCTGGGTTCGATTCTACCCTCAGGCGACTGTCTGTGTGGAGTTTGCACATTCTCCCTGTATTTCCTCTGGGTGCTCTGGTTTCCTTCCACAGCCCAAAGATGTGCAGGCTAGGTGTATTGGCCATACTAAATTGCCCATCGTGTTCAGGGATGTGTAGATTAGGTGGGTTATAGGGGAATGTGTCTGGGCGGGATACTCCGAGGATCGGTGTGGACTTGTTAGGCCAAAGTGCCTGTTTTCCTCCTTCTTAACCTCTCCCCTTGTGTGCTGACCCTCCAGTTAAACTCACCCACCAGTCGTCTCTCTCTAAGGCAAGAGCGGGACTGTGGTAGCTTTATTTGTATTTATAATTATTTTATGGAGAAATGGTGGAGGCGGGTGCAGTTAACAACATTTAAAAGGCATCAGGGTCGGTACCCGAATTGGGGGGGGGGGGGTGGTGGTTTACAGGGATACGGGCTAATTGCTGGCGAATGGGACTGGACGATATAGGGATGCCTGTTTGATGCGGATGAGCTGTACCAAAGGGTCTGTTTCTATGCTCTATGACACACCTTTTGGGGCGGGGTTGCAGGAGCAAGTGGGACTTGAACTGGGATCTTTTTGGCCTCTGGGGCAGGGAGACTGGCTCCCACACAATCTTATTCATGAGTGAGACCATGAGAGCTGCAAGGGGGTCATGAAGGGTTAAATGCATCCATCCACCGCCGGCTGAGAATCGGTGAGTCTACAATCAGCATGCCAAGCCTGTGGACAGCAGACTGACAGGCAGCGATCGCTTTGAACCTATCAGCAGCAACAGAGAGCCGTGCTCAGCCTTGCTGTAACTAACGTGGCAGCTGAGGGGAGTGTGAGTCTGTCACTTCTGATCGGGTACGTGGACAGCGGCAACTTCAGAGAGGTGCTGGGGGCGGGGAAAGTCGCTGTGGACGCGCACTCACTGCTGATAGAGGAATGCTGAACGGCTTGCTCCTTTGGCTTCACCCATCCTCCACCCCCATCCCGTTCATCTGGAATTTGAGTTAGAAGCTGCAAGGGGAGTGCCTCCTGAGTTTGTTCTTAGAAAAAGAAGCCTAGAGCGCAGTTTGTTTTTTTGTGGAGATGCAGGATTGTGGGGAAAAGTCTTCACCTACCTGATGTGCAGCAGCTGGACTGAAATCCCTTGAAGAACCTGAACTGTTTCTTGTTTTGGAAGCAATCATGGATGTATTTCTGTGACCGTTATGGCCGGTGGTTCCTTACTCCAGGTAACAATCCCACTCTCTAATGCATCTGGAATTGAGGAGGGTGTGGGAGCAGAGTGAATCAGATGAGTTAGATTTGGTCATTGTTATTTTAAAGTATAACTGTTCCTTCACTTTCTTTAAATAAAATCATTGTCTCCAACTCTTGTAAGATTTGATATTGACAATGAGAGCCTGCAGGTCCCTGAGTGAAGTTTGAGAAAGAGCTGCATTTCTTTGACCCGCATTCGGAGTTTCTGTTTTGTTCGGCTCTTACTGAATTCTGGCAATGATTTAACAGGCTATTATTCCTTTGGTGCTGCATGTTGAGGATTGTGCAAGATGTGACCCTCTTTCTAAGGATTCGAGCCTTGCTTATTCTGGATGAGTGTCAGTAGAAGTTCTGAAGGTTGTGGCTGCAATAGCGTGAGCTATTAGGCTCATTAGAGAATGTGGTGAATGTACTTTCAAGGTGCATCAGAAGGGTAAAGCGTAGTTAAATTTTATATTTCCCAATTCCTGCAGGCATGCAATTTGAAAAATGTTTCTAAGCCTATTTGTAACTCAGTGCTGCTTTCAGCCGTCTGTTTTGCAGCTTGTAAGATGGGTGTAGTTTTCTTTGAGTTGGATTGGTCTGTACTCGGTGTTTTCTCTGCGCTTTGTCATATCCTAAAGGGTTTCAATGTGGTTGTTCATAGGTTCTTCCTGTTTTGCCCACCCAAAGTTGTACGTTTGTGGTTTGGTCTCCATCCAAGTGGACACAATTCTAATCTCTGTTTCTCCTGCTGCTGGGCACTCAGTAACGTTTGTAGCAGGTGTCTGGAGTTATGTATTCAGCTACCCCTCTTTTCAATCTATTAATGTTTTCTCTGCTCTGAATTCTTAAAGCAAACTTTGCAGCCCCTTTTGGATGATTCCAGCATGCCAACAATCCATTTTTATTTTTAACCAAACAGCTCTTCCTGAGATGCGTCCATGCACAGTGAGACCTAGTGTACTATGCAGCCTGGGGAGGCATCAGCACCAATCCAAACCCTGTTTGTGACCGGTGTAGGCACACCACTTGAGCAGGGATTTCAATTGGGTATCATTCGGGAACAGATTTTCATCCCACTCCAGTCCTAACTGAGGAACTTTGATTTATCACAAGCCCATAGTCCCCAGTTTCCACGTGACGACCTGCCCTTGACCCGAACACACTGGGTATTTCAGAGCCTCAGACCCTGCTTATTCAATCCTGATTAAACCCCCTCTCCCTGCATATGTCTGAACATGCCGAGTATAAAAAAATTACAAAGCAAGAGGCCATCCAGCCCATCCCTTCATTGAGTCTCTGCTGGCACTTTGAAAGAACAGTCCATATGTATATTATATCTATCCATATAACCCTGCAGATTTCTCCCTTCAAAGTATATAATAAATTTCAGGGGGGATCATGCAGAGCACTGGTAGTGTCCCTACCTCTGGACCAGAAGACCCAGGTTCAAGTCCTGCCTGCTCTAGAGGTGTGTCAAAAACATTGCTGTACAGGTTGATTTAAAACAAAACTATAAAAAATTTCAATTTGAATGTTAACATCATATCTGTTTGCATTATCTTTCTAGCCTGTCACTCCAAATTTTAAGAAAAAATGTGTTTTATTTTAAAAGAAAATTTTCTCATTTGTTTTGTGGAGTTCCTTAGTAAAAAAAAAAAATCCTCTGGTTACCAACTCTTCTGCCAGAGACATAGTTTCACTTTATATAACAAATTCTTCAGAGTGTTTAATACCTTACTCAAAGCTCAACTTGACCTTCTCATTTCTATGTGGAAAACTCCAGTTACTCTGGTCTCTCCACACACTTGAAGTCGGTCATGTATGGGACTATTTCAGTACTTCCCTGTTACACTCTCTACGAGGCTTCCCTACAGTACAGTGCTCACTATGGTTTATCTGAGAGAACCTACCATCGCTCCTTTCTCTCTGAGAGTGTGTTTGTTTTGCAGTTGTTGCTCCGAGGCATTAGCTGCAGCATGTGTCCCAGACTGACTCGGACATGAAAGCTCCAGAATGTCTGCAGAGCTCCTCACAACAGTAGTGATAGTCTTAGCATATATAGACGTACAGTGTGAATAGTCTATTAAATGATAGGATGCTACATCTGCACAAAGGACGGCTATTTGGCCTGCCCCCTCTGTGCCAACCCTTTGCTGTAGTTATCAATTTAGTCCCACGCCCTGTTCCTGTAAATGTTTTTCCCCTTTAAGAATTTATCAATTCACTTTTGAATCTACTTCCCTTTCAGACAGTATGTTCCTGATTACGGCAGCCCATTGTTTATTTTTAATGGTTTCTCATGCCTTTGCTGATCACTTTCATTCTGTGTCATTTGGTTCACTGACCTTTCTGTCGATGAAAGTAGTTTCGGTCAAAACCCTTCATGATTTTGGACATATCCCCCCCTTCACACTAAGGAGAAAAAGCCCCTTCTTCTCCAGTTTGTCCACAAATGGGAAGCTTCTTATTCCTGGTATCATTCTTCTGAATCTCTCTATGTCCTTTACAAGGCCTTGACACCCTTCCTACAGTGTGGTGCCAGAAGTGAACACAATACTCCATCTGGGGCTTAACTGGAATGTTAAAAGGGTGTAGCATAACTTTCTTGCTTTCTGCCTGTATCAATAAAACTCATACTATTTTGTTTCCACAGCCTTCTCAACTTGTCCTAGCTGCTACTTTCAGATGCGTGTTTTTATACCTTCCCCACCCCCAGGTCTCTTTCCCTTACTGAGCTCCCTTTTAAAACTGTTTCTTTTTCTTTATTACCTCTTCTCATTCCTGTCTAAAATACACAGCTCACGGCTTTCCATGTTCAGTTGAATGTGTCTGCCTGGTTTGCCAGTCTCCTTGCTCTCCTGCAATCTGCAATGATTGGTGGCATTTTCAAGTCTTGTTCACAACCTGGGGGATGTTTTAAATTACAAGAACTTTATTTTAACACGTTTATAAGCCGGGTTTAACACCTGTATTGTATGGAGATGCCTATATCCCTGACCTAAACCTAGGTTTTATACTGTGGCTAGGCAATACCACAAAGCAGAAGCAGCTATAAGCTTGGAACACTGAAAGAGAAATGGTGTTGCAATGTGCAGATGGGGACTTAGTGTTTCCTTTTGTGCAGAGCCTTTCACAAGTTTCCAAAAGTTTCCAAAAGTACAGCGTAATCAAGGAAGTATCTTTTGATACATAGTGTTGTGTAAAATATAAACTTGGTGCATAGACAGCTATGAGGTAATGACCAGGTATCTGTTTTTAATATTGTCTGCTGGATTACAATGTAGCAGTGGGGAAAAACACTAATCAGTTGTGTGTAAGAGCACTTCTTGATATAAAGAAAGAGGAAATAAATTATAAAGTGGCAATAGAGGTGGGGGCAGATGCTTTTGGGGACAGTGATATTATCCAAACCTCTTAGCCAGGAGGCCTGGGTTCAAACCACACCAGCTCCAGAGGCATATGTTGACAGCTCTGAACAGGGTTGGTTAGAAAGTAGCTAGAATGGAAGTTGTCTTCGTCAAAACTATAACCATTCAGCCCATCAGGTATATTCAGGAGGGCTTTTGCAGTACTGTGGTATTGTCCTTACCTGTCAGCTAGGATGTTTGGATTGAAGCCCCACCTGCACCAGAGATGTTTAATAGTATTTCTGAACAGGTCGATTACAAAATATCTACAAAGCAGTCGTACACAAGGGAAAGAGCTCCACTGCTCTTTAACAGAGATCGCTGTAGGATGTTTTATGTCTACCTGAGGGGATCTGTGATGTGGGTTGGGGAAAACCAGAGGAATCCTTGGTACCACGTCATCTGGAAAATAGCTTCTTCAGTAGTTCAGCAATCCTCAGGTACTGCAGTAAATTGTCAGCCTTAGCTCCAGGCTCCAACCAAGGTGGCGGCTTGTTGTAGGTATGGTTCACTCTGCAACGTACAATGCCCTCATCCATTGAGCCATGGTGGGAAAAAGACATTGCTCAGTGTGCAGTCGAATGACACCTTCTCACACTTTCATGCAGATTTTCAAAACCAAATTCTAAATTGTAGGAAAGCTATGACAGAGTGCGTAAAATTAGCCAGAAAATGACCGATGTGACATGCCTTAATATCGGAGTTGCTAGCAAACATCTACATAATGTACTTGGCAAGTCTTTGAATCTTGTTTCTCCAAGTACTGAGGTATGCCACGTCCCCCAAACCCTTAATGGTGGACAGCATTCAGTAATATTATAGAGTTGTAGCTGGCTGTACTGATTGTAAGCACATGAAACTGATAGTTTACCTGTAGCCCCCCCCCCATTAAAAACATTTGAATCTCTTGAATCATGAACAAGGAAGTTTGTTTTCTTTAATATATCCTCCATCATTGTGAATGGAAGGTGCTTTTTAGGGCGCAAAAGACAAAAGCCATTACGCCTTCAAACTGCAATGGATCTAAAGGATCCCATGGCAAAATTCAAGGAGAACTTGCAGAGTTCTTGCGGCTGTCGTCCTTAACATTTATTCCTCAAAACACATCACTGAAGCAGATTATTGGGTCATCGATGTTTGTGAGGACGTGCTGTTTGTAAATTGGCTATTGTTTTGTTGATTATATCATTGATAGCACTTTCAAAGCACATTGTTCTTTTGTGGTATCAAGGTAGTTTGCCCTATTTTGGGCTAGAAGCTCCGGGTTCAAGTCCCACATGTTGGAACAAAACAGTGAAAACTTCAGAGTTTTGTATCGAGTCTGATATGACTCTTCTTCAGAACCTTCAGACTTGAAATGTTAACTCCATTTCTCCTTCTATAAATGCTGCCAGACATGCTGAGTTTCTCCAGCAAGTTCTGTTTTTCTTTTATTTTATTAAAGAAAATCATATTGATCATATACAAAACCCTGGTTCGGCCACATCTGGAGTATTGTGTCCAGTTCTGGTCGCCTCATTTTAAGAAAGATGTGGAAACATTGGAAAAGGTGCAGAGGAGATTTACCAGGATGTTGCCTGGAATGGAGGGTAGGTCTTACGAGGAAAGGTTGAGAGAGCTAGGGCTTTTCTCTTTAGAACGACAAAGGATGAGAGGTGACTTGATAGAGGTGTACAAAGTGATCAGAGGTATAGCTAGAGTAGACAGCCAGAGACTTTTTCCTAGGGTGGAAGTAGCTATTACGAGGGGGCATAGTCTTAAAGTGTGTGGAGGTAGATATAGGGGAGACGTCAAAAGTAGGTTCTTTACTCAGAGTGGTAAGGGCATGGAATGCATTGCCGGAGAGTGTAGTGGAGTCGGCCTCATTAGGGGCATTTAAGTGGCTATTAGATAGGCATGTGGATGATAGTATAAAGTAGGGGTGGAGGTTATATAGACCTTAGATTTAAGGTAAAAGTTTGGCACAACATCGTGGGCCAAAAGGCCTGTACTGTGCTGTACAGTTATATGTTCTATGTGCCAGACTTCGCATGTAGACCAGACTGAGTAAGGCTTCCTCTCACGAAGAACGTGAGTAAACCACTTTAGGTTTGTTTTTTAATTAAAATATAACAAAGTGACGGTCATTGTTACTGACACCAGGTCTGGAGTTCACCCGAATTCAAATTCTCAAGATGGAGTGGTGAGATTTGCACTTGTGTTCTCTGGGCAAGTGATCCAATGTTCTGAAAACAAATCTTACAACATCGTCACAAATTTTTGGTCTGCTTACCTTGGCGAGCTGTGCTGGCAGCGGATTGAGTGGCCTCACTGACCTCTGGAATGTGGAAAGTGGGTTGGGAGCGTTTGAGTGAGCAGCTCCCATTGTGAGAATTCAAAAGACAATGTGAACGAGGAGCTGAGAGAAATAAGCCTCGGCGGTAATACAATGAAACTCCTAATGGATTCCTAAATACTCCTAAGTAAAATGAGATTGTTGCCAGAGCAACTGGGAAAGCTTGCCCAGCTCGGGAGAGAGTGAGCCCTCGTGGGGAAATCCCAGCACGGAGTGTCTTTCAGGCCTATGGCTTAAGAAAGGACTGTAACTTTTAACTTGCAACTTTGTTTCATTTTTCTACTTTATACTGAGAAGAACTGCAGTGATGTACTTTTAAACTTCTTTCTTTCTTTTCCTGTTTTTGTACCTAGGGCCTTTGTACCAAAGATGGTACCAGGAATGGTGACCTCGTAGAGTTTTCACTGTACTCCTGTGCTTGAGTACACGTGACAATAAAATCTAACTCTAACTCTCCCGGGATGCTCCCATCCTATGAAAGAATTTTTTAAAAAAGGATATAGAGACTCGCCCCTCCTTATTAATTTCACAATTGTCAATCTAATTTTAAGGCTTTTTTTTTATTCGTCAATGGGATGAGGGTGTCGCTGGCCAGGCAGCATTTATTGCCCATCCCTAATTGTCCAGAGGGCAGTTCAGAGTCAACCACATTGCTGTGGGTCTGGAGTCACGTGTAGGCCAGATCAGGTAAGGATGGCAGTTTCCTTTCCAAAAGGGCATTAGTGAACCAGGTGGGTTTTTCCTCGACAATCGGCAATCTATTCATGGTCATCATTAGATTCTTAATTCCAAATATTTTATTGAATTCAAATCCACCACCTGCCGTGGTGAGATTCGAACCCAGGTCCCCAGAATGTTATCCAGGCCTCTGGATTAACAGTCCAGCGATACTACCCCTAGGCCATTGCCTCCCCCAGATGACGTGGACCAAAATTCACAGTTGTATTGCATCGTCTTCCTCCTCTTGGTATACTTCCATTCCCTTCCTCCAAAGGCTTTATTAATTCCTAACTGTACGTTAAATTCCAAAGTGTGAATGGTGTCTTAAGCACTCCTTGTACACCGTGTGATCGGTATATTATTTTTTCTTTCAATTCTCCACAGCATGTCAATGAGTACTGTCGGAGCAGGAAAGGAAAAGAACAGAGAGCCATGATGAATTGGAATCACAATTCCATTTTCTACAAACAAAAAGACAGTGTTGTCAACACTTACACATGTGTGGTTTTTCTTGGGTGGGGGATAGATGGGGGATTTTTTTTATTCATTGATGAAGTGTGGTCTTTGCTGGCTAGGTTAGCATTTATTGCATGTCCCTAATTGGTCTGGAGAAGGTGGTGGTGAGCTGCTTTCTTGAACTGGAGAGTGGTAGATAGAGAGTGTTGTTAGATAGGGAGAGGCAGGATTTTTGACCCAACGCCACTGAACGAACAATGATATAGATCCAAGTCAGGATAGTATGCAGGGCTAGGAGGGGAGCTGGCAGGTAGTGGTGTTCCTATGTGTCTGCTTTAGTAGAGCTCATGGATCTGGAAGGTGCGGTCGAAGATCGTCACTCATTGTATTTACCTCAGTTCCCCACTGTACAGTGTGGCAGCGGTGTGCTGCTAATTGTCAGCAGGTCAGGTTGGTCCATTACAAACCAGTGATGGCAGAGAGGCTGCATTTTCTCGGATGCAAATCACCATTTAAGATAAGAAGGCCCAAAACTTGATTTATGGTACTGCGTATATTTATGAAATTTAGAAGTGCTGTTCATGACTAGAAATAATGGACTATCATTGGGAAGTCCGCTGAAAGTTTTGCATAAAATTTAGAAAATCTAGTTGTTGAGACAGACGCCGATTGTGCCCTGGTTTCCAGTGGGTCACATTCCCCAGATCTTGAGCTATTTCTATGGACTTCACTCTACTCGGTCAGACAAAGGAAAAAAACTCTCCCTAGACCCTCTTTGAAAACAATTATCAGTGTCCTGTGTCCCGGAACTCCAACTTAAGCAATGTAGAATGAAGAGAATTTTTCTGGGATTTGAAAGGGAGTAACGTCATAGGGACGTCACATCACATGGAACCAGAGCCTGGGTCCGTAGATAAAATTTCCTGTCTTACCATTTTTTGTATGTAGTTAAGCTCAATAAAGCCTGGGTTTGCTCACTCTTACAGACCTCACATAGCGACAAGCACAATCTCTCTTCAGTTCCTACCCCTATTGTTTCCTTTCCTCATCTAATTTCACCATGTGACAGTGTAGTTTGTTTTCGAAGATCACCTAGAAATAGTTTTTTTTGTACTTTTACTGGTCTGTGCAGATCTGAGGTTTGTGGACAAGGTTTCAAGCCCCCTTTAGGAATTGTGTTCAATCACAAATGCCTGATGAGTCAGTCTGTGCCAGCACAAAGTTTTTGGTCCGGCTCTGGGGGAGAGTTGTCTAGTGGAAAAGAAGAGGCTGGCAGTTTAGGCCAGGCTGGGAGCCATCCACAGAGCATCTGAGAATGGAAGCAGCAGCTCCCTGGTCTTTCCGTGATTCTGTACCAATTAATACCAGGATCTGGGTCCGGGGTAAGAGCTAATCTCCAGTTCGAGTGTGAATGGGTCTAAAATCTATTTTAGATGGGTGTCCCGGCTTTCCAAATTGGGTACAACGTAACACAGGGTTGCATATTTTTCAGGACACTTTGGGAGGTGCCGATTTGGGAGTGGCACATTATATGTAAGTACAGGCAGGGGGTCAATTTCTTGACATATAATTGCTAGTTGAACAAGACTACAGTGCATCTTGTTTACCCCGTTATGATAGAACTCTTAGACATTTTACTTACAGTTCAAGATCATATTAATAGTGATACTTCTTTGCCATTGTAGTTTTTTAAAAACAATATTTTTATACTTAAATTGTTTGTTTCAGGGCACGTGAGGAACGAAGGCTCAGTGAGAGGAAACACTGTCTCCATGTCGTTTCTGTCTTCCTACTGTATATGTTTGTCTTACTTGTGAGGAGCTAAATGAAAGAATAAATTATAGTTGTTGGAGTTCTGAGTTTATGTTCTCCATCAGTGCAGTTATTCGTTATTTGTCTGTGTATTTATCAACTTTTATCTTTTCTTTGGAGATATCAGTTAAGTTTTCTCTCTTTCTCCTCATCCCCACAGAGCATATGCACTCTCCTCACTTCCTTCCCTTTCTCTCACACACTGTCTCTCCCCGTTTCCGTCTTTGCTTCTCTCCCCTGTCTTTTCCTTCTCTCTCTCCTCCCCTCACTCACACTTACCTCTTACGTTTCTGTTTCTCTCTTTCTCTCTCCTCCTATCTCTATGCCTTTTTTTTTCTCTTTCTCTTGCTCCCACTCTCTCTTGGTCTTTCCCAACACACTCAAACTCTTTCTGTTCCTCTGCGTCCCCTTTCTCTCTGCCTCTCCTTCACTCTGCCTCTTCTCTCTCTCTCTCGCGCTCTCTCTCTCTCTCTCTCTTTCTCTCTGTTTCTCTGTCTCTGTCTCTGTCTCTCTCTCTCATATATTCTTGGTCTGTCTCTCTCTCCTTGCCTTTTCCATCTCTCGCTCGATCGTTCTCCTGCCCTTTCTCTCACCCTTCCCATCTCTCATCTGCCTTTTCTCTTTCTCTCTCTCTCTCTTTCTACCCCCCATCCTCTCCTTGCCACATTTTCGCTCTCTCTCTCTCTTTCTCCCCCGCCTCTCTGTCTGTCTGTCTCTCTCTCTCTTTCTCCCACACCTCTCTGTCTCTCCCTTTCTTTGTTAGCCTTTCCCTCTTTCTTCCACCTTGTCTCTCACCTTTTTCTGTTCGCTCACTCTCCGACCCTCTTTCTGTCTCTCTCACCTTCTTTCTCTTGCCTTTTCTGTCTTGATCTCTCACCCTTTCTTGCTAACCTTTTCTCTCTCTTGCCCCTTCTCACACTCTCACCTTTTTTCTCTCTCTCTCTCTCTCTGCCGATCTATTCCCTCTCTTGCTTGTTCCCTCCCTTTATCCCCTCTTCCCTCCTCTTGACAACCCGATTGCTCTCTCTCTTCCTAATATCAATCTCCCCCCTCCTACCATTGCCCTACATCAACATGAGAAAAGATTTGGAGGGATATGGGCCAAACGGAGGCAAATTGGATTAGAGATAAAAGGTACTGCAGATGCTGGAGAATCCGAGATAACAAGCATGGGGCTGGATGAACACAGCAGGTCAAGCAGCATCATAGGAGCAGGAAAACTTGACGTTTCGGCCTAAACCCTTCATCAGAAATGGGGGAGGGGAAGAGGGTTCTGAAACAAATAGGGAGAGAGGGGGAGGCGGATAGAGGATGGATAGAGGAGAGGATAGGTGACGAGGAGGCAGACAAGTCGAAGAGGCGGGGATGGAGCCAGTAAAGGTGAGTGTAGGTAGCGGGGTGGGGAGGAGATATGTCAGTCCAGGGAGGACGGACAGGTCAAGGGGGCGGGATGATGTTAGTAGATAGGAGATGGGGGTGTGGCTTGAGGTGAGAGGAAAAACAGGTTAGGGAGGTGACCTATCTCCTCCGCACCCCCCTACCTACACTCACCTTTACTGGCTCCATCCCCGCCTCTTCGACTTGTCTGCCTCCTCGTCACCTATCCTCTCCTCTATCCATCCTCTATCCGCCTCCCCCTCTCTCCCTATTTATTTCAGAACCCTCTTCCCCTCCCCCATTTCTGATGAAGGGTTTAGGCCCGAAATGTCAAGTTTTCCTGCTCCTATGATGCTGCTTGACCTGCTGTGTTCATCCAGCCCCATGCTTGTTATCGCAAATTGGATTAGTTTAGTTTGGGATTATGGTTGGCGTGGACTGGTTGGACCGAAGGGTCTGTTTCTGTGCTGCATGACTCTGTATGTTTCTTTGAAATCTAATCACTGTTCTGGGAAATGTGGCAGTCAGTCTGAGCTCTTCCAACAACAATGTGAATACCCTTCTTTCTTGATGTGGGAAGGCAAATATCGCCTAGAATATCAGTCCACTCCTCTTCAGGACAATGCAGTGGGATCTTTTATGTCCACAAGAGTGTGTGGCCCCAGTTTAATTGGCCCCTGTCTGAAAGATAGCACCTTTAACAAACAGCAGTCCCTCAGCCCTGCCTTCCGTGGGGGTGGGAGGAGGGTTGCTGTCAGCCTTGATTGTTGAGCTCAACCCATGTTGTGCGATTCAAACCAAGAGTGAGTGCTACCAGCTGAGTATCAGCTGCCCTGGACCAGTCTGTCTTTTACAGAAAAGGGTTCAGGGTTTGTTTTTGTGCCAGCACTACTCTGGTGGATTTTTGGGCTTTCTGCACAAATGGTTGAGGAATTTGAAGAGTGCTACCAGCAACCATGGTGCGCAGTAGTTCTATAATGTGCTAATGTATTCAGTCTCGCTAGCCAGAGGCCCAGGCTAATAATCTTGGTTTATGGGTTTGAATTACACCACTGGAGCTAATGGGAATCTAAAGTCGGTAATAAAAGTAAAGTCTGAAAATGGAAAGCAGGTCTCAGAGATGGCGACGTTGGAGCTACCATCAATTGCCATAAAGCCATTTGAGGTGCCCCTTAAGGAAGGAACTCTGTCATCCTTACCCAGACCCAGAGCAGTGTGGTTGACTCTTAACTGCCCTCTGCAATGACCTAGCGAGGCACATTGTTCAAGGGCAGTTAGGGGGTGGGCAGCAGTTGTTGGCCTGACGCCCATATCCTGTGAAAGAATAAAAAGACAGTCAAAGCACAAGCCTGAGATTCCTGCGCTTACCCTCAATTCCCAGGCCCGCTTTTAGAGTTAAAACATAGCTTTCCTTCCCACATTAATCACACAACAGTCTCTGTCAGTACAATCAGCAGCTTCACAGCTAGAGTCTCTAGGAGCAGGGCTGAGATTAACATCTGCAGAAACTGGCAATATAACATCTCCTCCACCCTAGGAAAAGCACATCTCAGTCATGACGACACTGTCCTTTCTTCATTTTTTTTTGGAAATGAGGGTGTAAACATTACCACACCATCTCTCTGTTCCTTCCTTTCCCACTCCACCTCTACTCATTATAGGAGAGGGCCAATAGACTACACCGGAACGAGCACTTGGAAGAATGTGTGATTTTTGCCATTAACAAAATACCTGCATTTGCACAAATACCTTGCATTTATATAGCACCTTCACAGCTGTAAGAAGGACTCCCGTGAAGCAGCGTGGGCTCTCTGACAATGTTTGAGACCATGCTACATTAGGATGCACGACACAGAGGTGATGTGCAGGCAGAATCTAGAGGAAAGAGGGAGGTTGAGGTTTAGGGATGAAGTGGCCCCAGACAATAGAAACAGGGATTATTTCTGCCTCAAACAATGAGGCCCAGATTTTATCGTGAAGGATATAAATTGTTTTGGGGGCTGGGTGACTGCAAGAACAGTCAGCTGGAACATTCATTTCATTTTTTAAAATCTTATCTTGAATCAGCTCTGACTGACCGAACCACCCTTTTCCTGACGACTGGTCAGTTCCATAATGGAAGTTTATAAAATCATGAGGGGCATGGATTGGATGAACCTGCACACCAATGTCTCTTTGTTCAGTCCACTCCCCAGGACCATTAATTGTATAAGCCCTGCTCTGATTTGTCTTTCCAAAATGCAGCACCTCACGTTTATCTATGAATAGTCAATGTTTTTTTTCCCCAGCGTGGGGGAGTCCAAAACTAGAGGGCATAGATTTAAGGTGAGAGGGGAAAGATTTAAAAGGGACCTAAGAGGCAACTTTATCACACAGAGGGGATGGTGCATGTGTGGAATGAACTGCCAGAGGAAGCATTGGAGGGGAGTACAATTACAACATTTAAAGGGCATCTGAGTTGATATGAATAGGAAGGGTTTAGAGGGATATGGGCCAAATGCTGACAAATATTACTAGATTAATTTAGGACATCTGTTCGGCATGGACAAGTTGGGGACCGAAGGGTCCGTCTCCATGCTGTACATCTCTGTAAGTACCCAGTCTACTTGCGACTCTGCTTTCAAGGAACTGTGAACCTGCACTCCAATGTCTCTTTGTTCAGCCCACTCCCCAGGACCATTAATTGTATAAGCCCTGCTCTGATTTGTCTTTCCAAAATGCAGCACCTCACATTTATCTAAATTAAAGTCCATCTGCCAATCCTTTGGTAACTTAAAGGTAACTTTTTAGTAAGCTAACTTATCCAGCTGGTTCTCCAGCTGTGTAGAATGTACATCAAGCTTTGAGGAAATGTTGAGAAGAATGCGTATTTCTTAAAGGATCACAGTACTGAAGAAGTCATGGAGACGGTAAGGGGCAAAGGCATGAAAAGGCTTTAAACATCTAGCCGAACATTTTAAATGTTAGCCAATTTTAGCTTCGTGAATGCAGGGAGCTGTACTAGCTGTGAGTTTGGGTACAGACCACAGAGTTTTGGTTGTGCTAGCATTTATGAAAGATGTAATTTTGGAAACAAACCAGTGTAGTGTTGGATAGTTGACTCTGGCAGTGATGAAAGCATAGCTCAGGGTTTCTGCAGCAGCTGGACTGAAGGCAGTTTAATGTCTGAGGGTGGGTGATGTTACATGGGTGTAGGTAAGGGACCTTTGTGATGGTGTGGAAAAGGAACCATGATGATATATTTCGCTTAGCAACATGGAATGAGGAACTGTTACATTATCTGTTGAGCTGCAATGAATAACCTGCTGTGACATCGCCCAGTGGCAACAGTCAATAACCAAGGGCTGTTACCACAGGAAATACAGTAAAAGTGTAGGATTGTGTTTAAAGAGAGCTTTGCCAACCCATAGAGTTCAGAATGGAAAACATGTGGATGCAAATTATATGGAAGGAGCTACAGGAGCGTCAGTGATGACTTTTAATGAGTAAGTGGAATTTTATCCAGATTTGTATTAATGTTGATTTAAGAGGTCCTCCCTGTTCATAATGCCAATAATTGTATCCTGTCAGTATCCTGTATTTTACACTTTACTGGAGAAGTTGCACAATTTTCTTTAAGTTTCTTTGATTCATCATCTAACTCAGGAAATTAAATCAGTTTGATCAGTGATTGTGAGGATAGTGCGCGATTTCTGGAAGTGGATATGGACTCAGAGAACCAAAACTCAACATATATATATAAGGATTGTGAGATGGATAAGGACTGAGGTTCACTTTGTTTGCCTTTTACCATCACATGATGCTAATGGATCTGTGTCTAATTATTATGACATTTGAATACCATTGGCCAGAAATACCAGCCGTTAGTGGTTACAAGAGCAGCTCAGAGGCTGGGAATTCTGTGGCAAGTAACTCAACTCCTGACTCCCCAAAGCCTGATAACCATCTACAAGGCATAAGTCAGGAGGGTGATGAAATACTCCCCACTTGCCTGTATGAGTGCAGCTCCGACAGCACTCAACATGCTCAATAGCGTATAGGACAAAGCAATCCACTTGACTGTGACCTTATCCACCACCTGAAAACATTCACGGCCTACACCACCATAGTTGAGGCAGTGCACTACAACAGCTTTCTAGGGCTTGTTCAACAACACCTTCCAGAATCCACAACGTTTATCATCTGGGGCAAGGCAGTAGACACTTGGAAATGTTCCCACCTCCAAGAAGCATTCCTGATTTGGAAGTATGTACTTATTTCTTCACTGTTGCTGTGGAAAATTCCTAGAGCTCCCATTCTAAAAGCATTGTTACCATGCCCACAAAAGATGGACTGTGGCTGTTCAAGAAGGCAGTTCACTACTACCTACTCAAGGATAGTTAGTGATGGGAAATATATGTTGGCTTTGTTACTGTTACCCACATCCCGAGGATCAGTAATAGTAAAATGGTAATCTCTGTTAATGAGTCGACTGCCAAATTTGGATTCACCTACTGGGGAGGCAGGAACCAGGGACACCATTTCAAAAAAAGGGAGAAACCACTTGGGTCTGACATAAGACCATAAGACATAAGAGCATAAATTAGGCCATTCGGCCCATTGAGTCTCTCTCTGCCATTCAATCATGGCTGATAAGTTCCTCACCCCCATTCTCCTGTTTTCTCCCCATAACCCTTGATCCCCTTGATAATCAAGAACTTATCTATCTCAGTCTTAAATGCACTCAATGACCTGGCCTCCACAGCCTTCTGTGGCAATGAATTCCATAAATTCACCATTCTCTGGCTGAAGAAGTCCCTCCTTATCTCTGTACTAAAGGGTCTTCCCTTTAGTCTAAGGCTGTGCCCTCAGGTCCTAGACTCTCCTACCAATGGAAGCATCTTCCCAACATCCACTTTGTCCAGGCCATTCAGTATTCTGAAGGTTTCAATTAGATCCCTCCTCATCCTTCTAAACTCCTATGAGTATAGTCCCAGAGTCCTCAAACGTTCCTCATATGTTAAGCTTTCTATTCCTGGGACCATTCTCGTGAACCTCCTCTGAACCTGCTCCAGGGCCAGTACATCCTTGGTGTGATATGGGGCCCAAAACTGCACACAATACTCCAAATGTGACCTGACCAGAGCCTTATAATTCCTCAGTAGTACATCCCTGCTTTCATGTTCAAGTCCTCTCAACATAGATGTTAAAGTTACATTTGCCTTCCTGATGAGGTGAATTTCTTTTACTGGTTGGAATGGGAATCTTTAGAATTCTGAACCCCAGATGGCTGTAGAAGTTCAATCGTTGAGTACGTTTTAAATAGAGATTGTTAGATTTGTAATTACCAGCCCCCATAAAGGAATATTAGGATTGTGAGGGAAAGAAAGCATTGGAAGTGGATGATCAATCGTGATCATATTAAATGGCAGAACAGGCTCAATGGGCTGAATGGCCTGCTTCTGCTCCTGAAGCAAGCACATAGTGGGGAGAGGCCCTTGTGCTGAAATGTTTTAGGGTCCATAAGTTCAAAGTAGGTTGATCTTCCAAAGAATATTAAAAATGCAGTGAACATACTTATCCCTCTTCTTGTCCTTTTCTGAAGCAAGATGTGGCATTGCTCCTTAACCCTCTAAGTAAAGTCTAAAGTCTACCTTTTTTGCCCCTATCATTCCTATCTACTGTGTTATACTTCATGCCATTGTTCTTAATGTTCCATGACATATATTATCAGCTGCTATTTTATTTTGTCCAGTAGGTATTTTTTGAGCATGAGGCTGTTGGTTTTAGTTGGACCTTTTCATTGAGATCTTGTTGGAAGAACACTTTAATTCTTGGCTATATATTTGTTAATTTAGATTAATCTTTTGTTGACAAGATGTTAGGTTAGGAAAGGCCAAAGTTTTAGTTAAAAACCAAAAGAACTCCGGATGCTGTAAATCAGAAATAAAAACAGAAATTGTTGGAAAAGCTCAGACGGTCTGGCGGCACCTGTGGACAGAAATCAGAGTTAACGTTTCAGGTCCACTGACCCTTCCTCAGAACATCAATGGTACAGGTGCAGCAGGTGGTGAAGAAGATAAATGGTATGTTGGCATTTGTAGCAAGAAGATTCAAGTGCAGGCCAGGGATATTTTCCTGCAATTGTATAGGGCCTTGGAGAGACCACACCTGGAGTACTGTGTGCAATTTTGTTCTCTTTATCTAAGGAAAGAAGTTCTGGCGATGGAGGGAGTGCAACAAAGGTTGACCAGACTGATTGCTGAGGTGGCAGGACTGATATATGAAGGAAAACATTGAATGTGTTCAAGAGGGAGAGTAAAAGATATGGAGAGCGTGTGGGGAACAGGGGTCTAAGATGGATGATCAGCCATGATCGTATTGAATGTTAGTGCAGGCTCAAGGGGCCGAACGGCCTTGTCATGATCCTATTTTCTGTGTTTCTATGGTACAGGTTGGAAAAGGGGAGAGTCCTAATCTAGATTCATGCTTCCTATGTTGGATTTGTGTTGTTCATATAAGAATAGGTTTTGATTTTGGGTTCTTTGATGCTGCTCCCGTCCTGTTGTGATATCAGGAGCAGTCACGCTCACCTCACCTCTCGACTCCAGTGGTAGTAATGTGAGGCCAGATGTATAGCCTGCGAGCACTCTGATAATCTCAGCTTTCCGAGAGGCCAGATTGATTCAAATCGGTCTTTGTCAACTCTGTTACTCTCCACCAAAGCTGCTTGGCCTTCTGCAGTGTTTCTAGCATTTTCTGTTTTCCTCCCTCAGCACCTGACGAGCTTGTCTCCACAGCATTCCTCGTGGTTCTGCTCCTTTCTTTTTGTGTGTGGTGTTAAAATGTCGGTGACACAGGAAGTAAATGTTTTCCCCTCTTCCACTCTTTTTGTTTTTAATCGCAGTGAGTGCGGCCTGAAGGAAATGCTTCCAGATGGGGACCTTGAAGCAGACAGCATGGAGCAGCTGGAACTCCATAGCAGCACTGATGTGGTGACCAATGGCAATAAGAGTGATCTGGAGGCAGCCAAGAGGCTAGCCAAGCGACTCTACAATCTCGAAGGGTTCAAACGATCTGATGTTGCACGGCACTTGGGGAAGAAGTAAGTCTGAGTGTATCTGTTGACCAGGAAGCCTTTGCAAAATCAAATTTGATGGATTCACCATCAAGAGGTTCATTTAGCTGGATGGCTGGTTTGTGATGCAGATTAAGGCCTACGGCGTGGGTTTTATTCCCACACTGGCTGAGGCGACCGTGAAGGACTTTTTTTTCTCCAACCTCTCCCCTCGCCTGAGGTGCGTTGATCCTCAGGTTAAACCACCACCAGGTGGCTCTCAAGAGAGAATTGTCAGTTGACTGTTGTCTAATGAGAGCAGCCCTATGATCCAAAGGGAACTTGGCGACTTTGTGTTGCACAATCAATGTGTCTAGGCTTACAAATGACCTTTTCGTCGACCTGTTCAGGCTCACCTCTGTGTCAGGTGAGATGTGAACCTGGACCTTCTGGCTTGGAAATAGGGATATTACTACTGTCCCATAGAGACCCCTTTAAATAATCGACATGAATAGGATTTGAACAAATGTGAGCAGAGCACAATAGATTAGCAGCCCGTTGCCTTTAGCTCCCAGCTATGATAGTTAGAAGATTAGGGTGTGATTTAATTGTGTTTTATAAAATAATTAGAGGAGAGGGAAATTCAGGGAGTATGGGGACAAAATCTTGGCAAGGTGATGACAGGAATCAATCCATCACTTAAAGGCCAGTGGAAATCTCGAACTTTCTCAATTCTGTGTTCCTGCAATAAGCTGAATGAGAGATCAGTGCTCATGGTTACATTTCCTGTGAGAACCTGAACAGGTTTAGCCATTCTCTTGTCCTGTGGTGCTGATCTCAGTGAGACTGGGTTACAGTCAACACCAACTATTTGTCCAGTGCTGTAAAAGGATGGGACTTGGTAGTGACATCAACACATGATGCAGAGTTGTGACTGAAGGTTGCATCAAATGTAATAACAAGCACTGCTCTGCTTGGGTCCCATTGATATGGAAACATAGGAACAAGAGTATCCCATTCGGTCCTTGAAACCTATTCTGCCAAGATGTTCTGTCTTAGGTGGGGTTCATCTGAAGTCAAGAGCAGGTGCAGCCTCCACCAGTAAATCTGTAGATATTGACCAAGGCAGATTTGAAGGCTATGTGAGAATTTCAAGTATGCCTCTGTTCTTAAAAAAAAAAAGGAACATCAATACTCTAGCAATGTTAAGAGGTATTTAGACAGACACATGAAGAGGCAGGGAATAGACTGGTATGGAGCATGTGCAGGCAGATGGGATTACTTTATATTGGCATCATGGTTGGCACAGACACGATGGGCTGACGGGTTTGTTCCTGTGCTGTACTGTTTTATGTTCTATCATGGCGCAGTGGTTAGCACTGCTGCGTTACAGACCAGAGACCCAGGTTCGAGTCTACCCTTCAGAGATAGTAGGATGCTGGAGAATCTGAGATAACAAGGTGTAGAGCTGGATGAACCAGCAGGCTGAGCAGCATCAGAGGACCAGGAAAGCTGATGTTTCGGGCCTGGACCCTTCTTCAGAAA
>JAHRHZ010000217.1:13565642-13576504 GCA_024137785.1 Ginglymostoma cirratum
TGGGCTGTCTCTGTGGGGTTTGCATGTTCTCCCTGTGTCTGCGTGGGTTTCCACTGGGTGCTCCGGTTTCTCCTCTCAATCCAAAGATGTGCAAGTTAGTTGGATTGACTATGCTAAATTGCCCATACTGTTCAGGGTTGTGTAAGTTCATTGCATTATGTGTGGGAAGTGCAGGGTTACGGGGAAAGGATGGGAGGACAGATCTGGGTAGGATGCTATTCGGAGGTTTAAAGTGACTTGCTGGGCCAAGTGGCCTGTTTCCACACTGTAGGGATTCTATGGATTCTAGTTGATGTGGGTGTGCTGTATTTAAACAACCAGCTTTCTATAACAGTTTGGAGCTGGAGGAATACAGCAGGCCAGGCAGATTCAGAGGAGCAGGAAAGCTGATGTTTCGGGTCGGGACTCTTCTTCAGAAGTTTCCATTTCTGAAGAAGGGTCCTGACCCGAAACATCAGCTTTCCTGCTCCTCTGATGCTGCCTGGCCTGCTGTGTTCCTCCAGCTCCGCGCTGTTATGTCTGACTACAGCATCGGCAGCTCTTACTATCTCTTCTATAGCTGTTGCTATGTTACTTTTATTTTGTAATCCCTGTCTGATCTTACACTGTTCCGCAAATGTCCTTATTCAAATTTTCTCCACCATCTCAATTATGTCCCCTTAACCGACAAGAACAGCCTTACTACTTTTATTCCTCACCCAAAACCAAGTGTTTTGCTTGTGCAGTAAGGGATTTGTCCCATCTTTTTTATGTCAGTTAGCCTTGGTTTGGCACAAGGTACCAGTTTTGTAGCCTAATTCATTGTGACCGACTTGTCATTTATGATGTCTCATAAGCTCCATGCATTGATGATTTCACTGTGGATTAGTACGTAACATGTACTTTTTATTACTGTCAGAAAATGTTAGGTTCAATTCCCACTTCAGGGACTTGAACACATAATCCAGGTTTATTCATCAGATCAGTACGGAGGTAGCCTTGTATTGTTAGAGTTGTCAGGCCTGAAATAAGGTGCTAACCCTAGTCTCCGTGCAGCTGGTGTTCTGTAAAATATTTACTCCCTGACCATCATTGTTCAGTCAGTTTGTTTAGTCATTGCCTTGTTACTTAGCATGGAATTTCATGCGGGGAAATGAGAGTCTGTGTATTTTGGCGGGAAGAATAAAGGAGCTGAATATTATTCAAATTGAGAAAGACTTCAGAAAGCTGGAGAACAGAGGGATTTGGGTGTCTTAGTCTATGAATCTTAGAAAGCTGGCATCCAGGTTCAGTGGGTAATAGGGAAGGCAAATAGAATGCTGTCCTTTCATTGAAGAGGAATGCAGTATAAATGTAGGTGGTTTTGCCAAAACTAAAGAAGGCACTAGTCAGACCACAGTTGGAATACTGTAAGCAGTTTTAGGTCTATTATCTAAGGAAAGGTATATTGGCATTGGAGGCAGACCGGAGTACATTCATTGTGCTGATACTAGGTGTGGAGGAACAGTTTTATGGGAGGAGATTGAGTAGATTTGGGCTTGTATCGTTGGAATACAGAGGAATGAGAGGTGATCTTAAAACATGCAAGATTCTTAGGGGTCTTGCCGCGGTAGATGGGGATTTTTTTTTAACCCTTGTGGGAGAGTCTAGGATCAGAGAGCATAATCTCCGAATCAGAGCTTGCACATTTAAGATAGAGATGGGAGAAATTTCTTTTCTCAGAGGTAGTGAGTCTGTGGAATTCTTTACTGTAGAGGGCTGTTGAGGCTGAGTTGTTTAAATATATTCAAGACTAAGATAGACAAACATTTAATCTGTGAGGTAATCAAGGGTTATGGAGAAATGGCAGGAAAGTGGAGAGAGGAATACTAGATCGGCCATGATTGAATTGAATGGCAGAGCAGGCTCAATGGGCTCAATGGTGTACTTCTGCTCCTACGTCTTACAGTCTTATGCTGTTAGTGGAAGTTTGCTGTGCGTAAATTGGCTATAGCATTACAACAGTGATGTATTGGGAATGTCACTGCATTAGCAGTCCAGAAACACAGATAAATATTCCATGGATATGGCTTCTAATCCTACCATGGCAGCTAGTGGAATTTAGATTAACAAATTCAGCAATTGGAAGCTAGTCTCAGTATTTATCATTTTGAAGCTAATCATTAATTGTTGTAAATTGTTTGGTCCGGTCTGGCTTACATCTAACTTTAGATCCACAGCACAGCACTGCACTTGACTCTAATCTACCCTCTGAAATGGTCAGTAAACTGCTCAGTTGGAAAACAGTCAATGTATTCAACAAAACAAAATGACAGCAGTTCAAGCATACCGCATTGGTTCTTAAAGACATGTTGGGATGTTTTGAGGTCATGAAGGGCACTTCCTAAATAATGGCCTGACATTTCTCTTTTCCTGCTCTTTGTTTTCCTTAACCCTTGCCTTGTCTTCTTTCTAACATAATGACCACTATTCTGCAAAGCTCACAATGGCTAAGAGGTACATCCATTTAAGTTCTTAACTAACAGAATTGAAGCTAAGATATTGTATGAAATTCATGGTTGTCCACTTCTGAAGACCCGCAAGACTCAATCACTGTTACATTGCTTGAATGAAATGATCAGACTCATGCTTTCCCTGCCATTTCCTCTACACACTATCAAGAGTCCTAGACTTGCTTTCATGTGAAATACAATCATAACTAATTTCCTTTAGTGACACTCCCAAGTCAATAGTACTTCCTGTTTGAAGAAGGCTTGCTATAACTCATTGTCACTTAAAAGTCAGCCTTCATGGATCAGGAGCTGAATTTACTAGAATTTAAAGGGTTCCTTGATAACCACTTTCCTTTTTATACATATTTATTTACAATGACAGCTACCACTGTTTGATCTCTGCTGTCTCCGTAATTGAAACCAGGGCAAGCCTGGAGAAAAGACAGCTTTATTGTGTTGAAAAGTAAAACTGTGAGGCGCAATCCTTTTGATTTATGTCTAATCAACTTGAGCTTTTCAATTAAAACCAGATGTCATAAATATGCATAATAATCATAGCAATTACCACCATGTCTTTTGGATCCATTATATTTGTAACAGTTTATAAATGCTTCGTGGAACAACAGCTCTGGTGCCATTGTGTTGCCTCAGACTAGACTGGGATGAAAGAATTTGTGCTTAAGGCAGTGCAGCATCTTGGGCTGTATGAATTTACTGGAGGTGAGGTAGCAAGAACTGCAGATGCTGGAGTCAGAGATAACAGTGTGGAGCTGGATGAACACAGCAGGCCAGGCAGCATCAGAGGAGCACGAAAGTTGACGTTTAGGGTCAGGACCCTTCTTCATAATTTCTGAATTTCTGAAGAAGAATCCCTACCTGAAATGTCATATTTCCTGTTCCACTGATGTCTGGCCTGCTGCGTTCCTCCAGCTCCACTCTTTGTTATCTCTAATGGATGTTGTGTGGGTATGTAGTTGACAGTTGTAAAATGGTCATTGATGGATTTTTGTTGATTAAGGGGTTGTGAGGTTTATGAAGCTAAGATGAAGAGGAGATACCTATCAGTCATAGAGTCATACCAGCACGGGAGCAGACCCTTCAGTCCATGCTGATCAAGTGTTCTAAACTAAACTAGTCCCACTTCCCTGTGTTTGGCCCATATCCCTCGAAACCTTTCCTATTAACTGCGTGGTAGAGCATAGTTGAGGGGCTCGACCATGAATTGCTAGACCCTGGTTGACTCAGGGACCAGAAAATCCTGTGTTTAGTTCCTGGTGTTTCTGAGCTATCTTCTCCCCAGCTGAGGTAAAAGTAATAGGGTCTCACTGCCTTTGGTGAAGAAGCATCAGTTGTGTTTCCTACTGCTACCCCTGCCCGTGCCTGTAAGTGGCGCTTGTGTAGAAATTAGACAAGGAAGGGACCAGGCTGAATGTCTGGCCAACATTGGCTAGACTTCCAGATAGGTGGGTTCTTCAGTGAGGTGCCAACGCACAATTCATGCTTGTGGAACTGTGCCACTGCACTGGGCGATTGCTCCTCATGAGGAACACCGTTTTCAAATTGGTTCAGAAAGGTTTGTATTTGCAAGTCTCAAGTTTGTAATCCATTGTTGTTTGAAGAGGATAGAGGCTCGCTGAATATGTGAAGATAACCATCTCTCTCTCTCTCTCTCTCTCGCTCTCTACTTCACAGTAATGAATTCAGCAAGTTAGTGGCTGAAGAATACCTCAGATTTTTTGACTTCACTGGTTTGACCTTGGACCAATCACTAAGGTAAGCTGGAGATTATTACTTGTGACAGTTTCCTAGATCCCCTAATGTTCGCCAATTACAGCTCCACTCCGCTCCCCTTTGAAATAACTTGCTGCTGTGTCTTTGACACATCTGGCAAGTTCCAGTTGGGCTGGAGGTCACATTTTCAGTTGCCGTCCCAAGACTTGGCTTCAGTCTGGATCCAGCCTAACAGGAGAGTAGGTGCTGGATATAGTCAGGGATCAAGAACACATTCCAGGGAAAGGTTGGAATCTTCAGCAAGCCTGTGAGGTCTGAACGGAGATCTATCAAGGACACAAACATTGGAATTTCCTGGCAAAGCAAGGGGTCCCTCCCTACCTCACCTACCTGCACACCAGCGTGTTGAAGAGTTACGGAGGGAAACGCATTTGTATAGCACCTTTCACAACTTCAGGGTGTCCCAACACTCGTTAAAGCCAGTGAAATCCTATTTTGAAGTGTGTTCACTCATTATTGCAGTGTAGGAAATACTTCCCCTCAAATCTCACCCTCAACTGGAACATGAAGATTTGCTCTATACTTAGTGGAACTGAAATGTGGCACATTTTCTGGGTTTCTTCAGGTGGTAATTAGAATTGAACCTGCTCCCCCACACAGGAATACCAGAGCCACAGGGTTGACGCAAAGGCTGGACAGCACAGCAACATGTTGTTTGAAGTGACTGCTAGGATTATGCCACTTAGAATAATACACAATATCCCTGCTCCTCTGACCATCCCCTCCAGCCAGTTCTCATCTATCCCACACCATCTATCACTTCATCTGCGAGAAAGGAAACAACACCTCTTAGCTGAAGAGGCAATATTTTCGATGTATCTTCCTGTGGTTTGATCAAGCATTATGAGAGCATTCTTGCCGTTGGCTCCTGCTCATTTTGAGAATCCGTTTGCTCTGAGAACGTGCATCTCAATTTACTGGCTGTGTATTGAAGATGTGACAGTGACAGCTACTGGTAGCACACGAATATTACACCTACCTTTGCTTTTACACATCGACAAGCTGTTTCATCTCAACCCTTTTAGATTGTTGGCTGGAAACTTTTTTTTGTCTTTGTTTTGCCATCCCATTTTGGTGAGGTCAGATGTCACACGACACCAGGTTATAGTCTAACAGGTTTATTTGAAATCACAAGCAGAAGTCTTCACCTGATGAAGGAGCAGCACTCCGAAAGCATGTGATTTCAAATAAACTTGTTGGATTATAACCAGGTGTCATGTGACTTCTGACCTTGTCCACCCCAGTCCAACACCAGCACCTCCACATCATGGCTATCTTTTTGGTCAGGTGGGAGGGATTGGCCTGACTTTTGACATCTCTGCTGGGATGTCGTAAAGCTACTACATCCATGCAGAAGATTTGTTGAGGGGCAGAAGTTTTGTGAAATGTCCACTAAACCTTGCTTTGTTACTGGCCAGTCATCTGAGTGTATCCATCTATCTAGCATTGCGGTAAGCATGCAATTTGTTCCTCCAGTAATGTTAGCTGGTTTTATAATGGAGGTACTGCCAAATACACTGTCTCACACAAGACAGCTGCTAAAGTAATTCTGAAGAGAAAATAGTACCGTTACCAGAGTAAGGAGCTGGTGTTTGAATGTAGCACATCTTCCTGAGATGGTTTTATGTAACGGAAGAATGATTGATGGGATTTTTATCACTGTGACATACACACATGCGCTACGACGTTCTGATATTAATGCTGAATTTTTCAGTTTTATTGAACAACAATCAAAAGGTGCTCAACAGCAGTAAGTGAGCTGCTGGAACTCAGATTGTCGGCAAGTATTGGGAACCTAATACAAACAGTCTATCATTACGTCAGGGCAAAAATTCGTAGCAGGCTCTGAGAAAAAGCCTCTGAGACCTGGGGATTGAACTGCCAGACTTTGAGGAACCTGCCTACATTTAATTGTAAATTAGATTTTACGATTAGTGTGTCAAGTCTGTGATGTCTCATGTTAAAGTTGCACATCAAATATTTATAGAGGCAATGGCATCAATGCTTGACCCTTTATGGTTGTCCTGTTCTGTTGCAGATTTTTCTTGAAAGCATTTGCACTAATGGGGGAGACTCAGGAGCGAGAGCGGGTATTAATCCACTTCTCCGAACGATATTACCAGTGTAACATGGGCACTATTCCTTCTCAAGGTAGGTCTTCAGACTGTGGGGTGCGTGGTCACAGACCTGTGTTCACAGTCAGAGTGGAAGGCTGTAGTTTTGTCGAGGTTCATCCCGAACAGCTCTGTGATGCAGGGCTCTGTGCTCTACGAGCTGTTATCACACAGAGACAAGGATCAGCTGTGCTGATCGGCGAAAGACCCTCTTTGGTCTGCCCAAAACTTGTTAATCTTCCAGGGCAAGGAGTTGACCTTGACTGAATATTGCACATTCCAAGGTCCAGGACTGTGTGCTGAGGGATGCACTAAAGCTTCGGGCAGCTGCCGCCAAGGGGCAGTGGGGAAAGACCCCCATCTTAGGTCTTTTCCCCCAAAGTTAACTGGGGGTCCGTTCAGTTTTTGGACCCTCCTGGTGCCTCAAATATATGTAAATATGATCTTGCATGAGTAAGTGATGCCTTTGGTTTTGTTTATTGGATAGAGTCAGACTCCAGTGTATGCCCGGTTTCTTCAAATGCTACTATACAGAACCAAATTGCTTTAGTATTTGTTTTCCTTTATGAATAAGGTACAGTTTTGGGATCAGCTCAGCTGCATGACCAAGAGGCAGGTCCAATCTGCCCAGCTGATCCATCAAGCCTGCATTGTCCCAAAAGGGTGCAAATTATTCACCCCACCTCTCCTAAGTATATGAGATGCAACCCAGAGCCAATAGAATATCTGTACGTATGAGCCAGTTTTGAACAAAACACTCACATGTTCTTTAAGCACACATCCGTGAAGCATTATGCACAGCTGCACCCTTGTCTGTTTTAATTCCTGTCTAGGGTTATGTCCAAATTAATTTTTACATGCTAAATTTTAACATCAAGTTATCAATAACCAAAGCATCATATTAAGTAATGAAGAATTATACCACAGAGCACTCAGCCATAACTTAGGACGTGACCCGGATCTATGCAATGGAATACTGTAGCAGCCCTTCATATTTTTCAATGCCTCTCTGGTTCCTAACACACCTCTTGGTACTACATTTATTCCTAGTTGAGGGTCAATTAGCTGGTTTATAGAATCCCTACAGTGGAGAAACAGGCCATTCAGCCCATCAATTCCACACTGACCCTCCGAAGAGGATCCCACCCAGACCCTACCCTATTTCTGTAAACGTGCATTTCGCATGGCTAATCCACCTTACCTACACATCCCTGGACATGATGGGCAATTTACCACGGCCCACCTACCCAACCTCTGGTCTGTGGGAGGTAACCATAGCACCAGGAGGTAACCCACACAGACACTGTGAGAGTGTGCAGATTCCGCACAGTCACCCAAGGGTGGAACTGAACCTGGGTCCCTAGTGCTGTGAGGCAGCAATGCTAACCACGGAGACGCTGCCGGTTTGCAATGGAACGTGACACAATAGCATCAGTTTAATTCCTGCACTGGCTGAGGTCACCGTGAAAGACTCTTCTCCTCAATCTCTCCACTCACCTGAAGCATGGTATCCCTCAGGTAAAATGACAACAAGTCATCTCTCTCTCTCATAGGAGAGCAGCCCTATGGTCTGGTTAGATTATGGTGACTTTATCTTTATGCCTTGTCCCCTTCACCATTATCCCCTTAGTCAGTTTGCCAGCAGAACAGTCTGGCCAAGTCTAAAAGAAACATTCCACAAGAGTTTTTATCTTGCACTGATATATATTTCCCCATTTGTTGGCTTTGCCTTAGGACATCACCATCTCGCCATCTTAACTATGTTTTCCCCTTACTTTTAACCTTAGTCATTTATCATAATTCTGTCTCCAAAAGAATGGTTTTGAAAGTTTTCTGTTGTTCATCTGACCACAGTCAACATTGTTCAAACCATCTGCCATTTTGCTTAGTTAACCCAGCGCAGATGTTACGTGTCTCTTCAGCCTGGATTCGGCAGATCAAGTTGAATCTAATAATCTCGTGACGATCATTTATCCAGGTTTTGCTGTACATGGAGAAGAGTTGTTCACCGCATTTCTTCTCCAAACTAATGATTGCGCATTTTAATGCATCTCAATTCAAAAACAAAAGACTTTTCGTCTCTCTGTTGCATATTTAACAGATACTGATCTCAGTTTGATCTCTGGAAGAGTCTGTTAATGATAGAAAATCCTTGAGGCATTTAGTATTAAGGCCATTAGAAAAGGGAGTTTGTTTTCTTTATGTATTTAATTTCATTTGCAACTGAAACCGAAAACCACTCATACCACAGAATATTACATTTATTCTTTAATGTAGGTGACGCTGACCAAGTCAGTATTTGATACCCATCTCTAACTGCCCTTGAACTGAATGGTTCACATTTCAGAGGATAATGGATCTGGAGTCACGGGATAAGAATGGCAGATTTCCTTCCCCTTCGGGCATTAGGAAACTGATAGGTTTTTATTACGATCAATTATTGTTTCATGGTCACCGTGATTTTCAATTCAAGATTTATTAATTAATTTTGAATTCCACCAGTAGCCATAGAGCGGATTATACCAGTGTCCCCTGAGCATTAGCCACAATATTTAGGCCAGTGACACTGAGTGGCTGCAGTTTAGAGGGAACATTGATTGCACTGTAACACTACCGGCCCTAGTGAATGCTACGTCTAAGGATATTGGAAACCCTCTCTGACAGCTGCAGTCACATTCACAGTTGGTATACAGTGCTGGTGTTTATCATTAGCATAACAATTAAGAATTCCAAGGAGTCTTGCAATGACTGAACATGAGACAAGATTTTATACAAGTTATGTGAGTACTTTGAGACATGACTACTAAGTGTTGCATGCCTGGAATGGATTCCCAACCTGCTGTCCATTTGAGGACTTTTTCTCTCCCCACCTGATAGAGAATGACTCCATCTCCATTTAATGTGTTGCATCACTGACAGGGTAGTAGAAGGCATTTTGCTGTTGGCCAGCAATACCTATGTACTCATACGCGCTTCCCACTCTTTTTTTTAAACCTGTGATGCAGAGATCAGATTAGTCCTTGCTCCCCCTTCAGTGGTGTCTGCTCCCTCTGCTAGATGTCTTTCCATGGTGGTGGTGACAGCTGAGATTTGGAACTGAACCTTCCCACAATTTATCAGCTAAAAGCACAACTCAACTGCTTCATCCAGGAAGCTATTAAACTCAAACAGGGAACAGAACTGTTTGCTAACTTTTACTTAAATTCCCCGTGCCTTCTAATTTCTTCTGTCTTCAAGATGCTGCATAGTGATTAATTTCTGTCCCACAGTGAATTGAGTTTTGCGGGTATGACAGGTTAAATTGGATGACTGCATTGACTAGACATTTTGCTCTGCAGGTTTTGCAGCTAATCTCATGAAGTTGAAAGCTTCAAAAGTATATTTGATCAAGGAGGAATTGTTTCTGCTGCTGGAGGGGAAGGGGAGAAGTAATTCAGCAAGAAGTTAGCTAACATTCCTTCACACAAGTTGGGGGGAGAGGTGGAGAAGGGTAATTGGTGGAAGTGTGGAACTCTCTCACACAAAAAAAACCAATAGATGCTTGCCAATTAACTATCTGAGATTTTTTTTGTTCACTAAAGGGTTACAGGGAAAGGGTTACAGAGCCAAAGTGTTTAAATGAAATTAAGATAGAAATCAGCCATGATCTTCTGGATTGCCAGAACATGCTGAAGAGGAGTATGGTCTACTCCTGTTCTTATCACCCTGTGATCTGGGGCTTCCTAAACAGAGACATTGAGCACAAAATTGGTGAAGTTATGCTAATTCTTTTTATAAAGTTCAAGTTTGGTCCCAACCAGCATAGTGCATCCAGTTCTAGTCACCAGGCTTTAGGAAGGATCTGAGGGTCCTTGACGGGGTAGAGTGATTAGTTGCCAGAATATATTCAGGGATGAGGGGATTTTCCCCTGAGGTTAGTTTGGAGAAGGCGGGATTGTTCCCCTTGGAGCCTGGTGTTTTTATGAGATGTGCTTTTGGACCAGACATAGGAGAAGCTGCTGGGTGTATGCAAGCCCCCGGAAATTGAAGAGGATAGGTTTTTCCCCTGTCACATGAGCATCTGAGTGACATCGGGTCCTCAGCATACATCTCAGCAGTGTGGAAAAAATGCACAGTTGTCCCTAAAATATTGCCATCTTGAATCAGGCAATTTTGCCAAGGTTGATTTTACTGCCCATGTCAGTTAATGTTGGACCTTCCAATTGGATTAATGCAGTCCTGTAGGGATGGCACCCTATATTAGGGCATAGGTTTAAGGTGAGAGAGGAAAGATTTAAAAGGGACCTAAGAGGCAACTTTTACACACTAAGGGTGGTGCGTGTATGGAATAAGCTGTCAGAGGAAGTGGTGGAGGCTGGTGCAGTTACAACATTTAAAACCATCTGCCATCTGCCGTGGCAGAATTCGAACCCAGGTCCCTAGAACATCAGAGATAACAAGGTGTAGAGCTGGATGAACACAGCAGGCCAAGCAGCATCAGAGGAGC
>JAHRHZ010000217.1:13576904-13594336 GCA_024137785.1 Ginglymostoma cirratum
GCTGTGTTCATCCAGCTCCACACCTTGTTACCTCAGATTCTCCAGCATCTGCAGTTCCTACTGTCTCCCCAGAACATCGTCTGGGTCTCTGGATTAACAGTCCAGCAATAATACCACTAGGCTATCGCCTCCCCGTGACATGATGTTGTCTGCAAAGCGATAGTTGATCATTGGTGCAGTAGCTGATCCTAGCAATCCTACTTGATCTTCAAGATGTCGAAAAAAAGACTGCTGTGAGTAATTTTTATTTATGTAGCTAAATCAGCTTCCATTTTCCAGTTTATAGTCCATAAAGGAAAATCATTAGAAAGTACCTGAATCTGAAAGTATGCAGATATGGCAAGTAAATAGGAGTCTTAACTACAAAAATGGGGAGGTTATGTTTCAGTTTTGCAGAGCACTTGTGAGATTACGTCTGGAATATTATACGCAGTATTGATGTGTTGGAGGCAATTTGGAAATGGTTAGTTGTCTTGTGAGGAAAAATTGGGTAGGCTAGGCATGTACCTCCTGGAGTTTAGAAGAGTAAATGATGATTTGATTGAACATATAAAATCATGAGGGGTCTTGATAGGATACGTATGGAGACAATGTTTCTTGTAATGGGTCAATCTAGGAATAGGAGCTGCTAATTAAAAATCACTGTTTGGCCATTTAAAACTGAGACGAGGGATTTTTGGTTTCAGTCTTTGAAACTGCCTTCCAGAAAAAGTGGTGGAAGCACAGTGCTTGAATATTTGTGGGAAAAAAAAGTAGCTACATTTTATTTTTAAGCAATTGGGTGAAAGGCCATTAATGATAGGTAGGAATGCAGACTTGAGGTTACAGCCATGACCTCACTCAGTAGCTGAGTGCACTTGAGGGGCAGAATGGCCTGCTGCTGCTTCTAACTTGTATGTTCATAATGCAGGCCTCTGAATGCACAGAGGCATTACGCTATGAAATGAATCATCGAATGGCTGTCACCTATCTCATTGAGTTGAAATGGGCTCAGTACTTGCCTATGATCCTCTTGTCTGCAAAGGATATGGCCCTGTATATTACAGACTTGGCTCCCAAGGCAATGCATCTACCAGTCAGTTCACTTACTCACTAGTTGGTGCTTTCATCTCATATGATATTAATTATTCTATTTTTCCCCTTATTGATATTCTTGCAAATTGTCCTGATGAATGCAAGATGAGAATCTTCAACAATGCATTTTTTTTCAGCAATACTTACATATGTTTATCATTATTTTCTCAAGTCAATGTTGGAAAAATGCATCTCTGAGGAAATAGTTTGATTGGAATTTGTGAACATACTGTTGAGATTTGTTTCCGCTTGTCTGATTCCAAGGTGTGCGCTGCTCACTGTCTGGGCGCTGGGTGATTTCAGCTCATGCTGTTCCATTCTCAGGTATCTCTGGCCTCCTTTATGTGGGCAAACAAGAGAGGGATGGAAGACTTACATATACTTGCAAGACTTAACGTAGACTTACATCGGCAGTTGTTAATTTTTGTAGGTTCCTAATATAGGCAGTCAGCAACTTGTTGCAATTTTCTGCTAGTCTATTGAGAAGCAGCAATTGAGATATGATACATTAGTTAATTAGGCAAAGGAAGGAAACAGATGACCCATGACCAATGAGAATTCTCCATTGATTCTGAAGCCATTCTATAAAATGCGGAAGTGGAGACCGTGCACTCCGACATTCCAGATGTTCTGCAATCTTTTGTGGTACTCTTTGACGGTCTTTGGTAGCAGCTGTCTTTCTTCTTCCCTTGGCCTAATGTAGGGGAACTCCTAGTCTTCCACAAAGAAGATTCTTATCCCCCTCTCCTTACCTGTTTGCTATTGATTATTTATGAGGCTGGCCATCTCTGCTGTGTCAATCACTAGGTAAACCCTCTTGGCCAATGACTATGGACAACTATTCACGATACCTGGATGATTGTCCCTCGCCCAGCTCCACGACAAGATTAGTTTCCATTCCTACCAAGAACAAAGTATTTTTATATCTGAAAACACTGCATTGTAGTGGGGTAATGTGGCACTTGATAAATTTTTGATGTGCGTCCTTGTATCCTTCCCTCAGTTTTCACATGCTAGAGATCTATTTATAGTTGTAGAAGGTTAACTACTACTGCAACACTCTGTCAACACAGAGAACACTCAATATGAAACACTGAAAGAATTTCCATTATAACAGCGACCCCCATTTCCAGCAGAGTGCACTGTGCATCAAGATGTGCTTCATTCTTTTCAAGTGTGAGTGGTGAGTGGTCTTTAAACAGTCACTCAGCTCAGTATCAGGTTGTCACGTTCAGTTAAGGCTGGAATTATCTGATTGCAATGGTTCTGACACTGAGCACTAGAATAAGTCTTTCTGTCCTCTTACAGATGGGGTCCATTGCCTTACTTGTGCACTGATGTTGTTGAATACAGATCTTCATGGCCACGTGAGTAATGGAACCCTTTGAAAAACAAACTTGCTTGGTTAAATATAATGGATTGAATGGATGGGAGAATGGATTTATTGTGATATAATTCAGACGGTTGCTATGATAGGAGTGTATCAAGGTACATATCTTTCAATATGATTCTTGATTTAGATCACAAACTGAGCCTACTTTGATATATCTGTTTTAACAGAAATCTAGCTTAATTGTTTCAAATTACAGGGGGTTCCCACTTTATGAATGTCCAATGTACAAATGCAATCCCATATGTGGGTGTAATTTTAAAAATCTACGGTACGACCACATCCTGTACTTGCAAACGGCCGCTTTATATATAGGCCTGCAATGTGTTCCAACTTCCACACTAATCGACTTGCAAACGGACTCAAAATCGGAGTCTGCAGTTTGCAATTTGTGGTTACCATAATATTCCCCTACTGTTGCTAGCTCCTACTATATGTTGCCTTTTCTGAAGAACGGAAACACTTGTTTGCTCAGAATGAGCCAGTTCAATTGGGGTGGTTATCTGAGAATATTATTAAAGAAATCAGTTTGTCTTCCAGTTCATTGATTCTGATCAAAAAACATTACTGTTAACAAGTATAGGTGCAAGCTTTATTTACAAGACTTCACAATATCATTGCATTGGATTAATTTTCATTACCCAAACCACTCATTCATAACTATATTTCTACAATGTGCCTCAGGTTCTGATGCTCCGTACTCACTTACACTACCTGTGTTACCAGAATTTTCCTCTAGAATGCCATTGTTGATGGGTATAAAGTTACCTGCTGCATACAGACAGATTGTTAATGAAGTGTATTCCCCAACTCCCCTTTTGAAGAAATAATTGCGTAGGGATGATCAAGCTCTTTGTGTTTTCTACGGCATTTACTGCTTTAAGTTGCGTTTGTAGCTGGGTCAGCACATGGCGTCTCTAGCCCTCGGTGAGGTGCAGCACCATGGGGCAATATAGAGGGAGCAGTTAGAATGTCCAAAGAAAACTTCATTGAATGTATTATACACTGCTATTTGAGTTCTCCTCTTATTGAGTAACTTCAGAGAGAAAGACGGTGGCATCACTATACTAACAATCCAGAGACTAGGTTCATGAACCTGGAATGTGGATTCAAATCCCATTATGGCAGCTTGTGGAATTTAAATTCAGTTAATAAAATCTGGAATGTAATGCTTAGTAATGGTGACCATGACAGCAATCAATTTTGGTAAAAATCCATCTGGTTCACTATGTCTTTTAGAATAGGAAATCTGCTGTCTGTACCTTCCTGGTCTACACGTGACTCTACACCCACAACAATGTGGTTGAATTTTCATTGTTGCCTGAAATAGTGTAGAAAACCACTAACTCGATGGTAACAAGTTTTAGTCTTGCCATCAATTCCTTCATCCCAGCAAGAATTCTTTTTAAAAAACCTAGAGTTCTGAGCGCAGGCCAAGAATGGAAATTTTTCATGATCAGGGCAATAGCCACTCACCTCCTCACAGAAAATTAAAGAAATTGGGTTTCCCGCACAATGCTTGGTTCTGTTTGCCTATTTGGGACCACACTGTGAATCAAGGGTTGGTTCGAGCAGCACAGGGCATCAGCAAGGCCAACCCTGATCATGCCATCAGTGTGCACAGCTGGACCGTTCAGGGCTGTGCTTTAATATGCATTCCCTGTGCATTTCAAAAACACATTCTAGCAAAAACAGGATGAAGGGATCCTATCCTTTGTACTTCAATGGCCACCACTTACAGAATCCTGTAGGCTATGGTAGAACCTCCCCCGTTGAAGAATGCAAGATTGCAGGATGACGTGGATGGAGGTGGCTCACACGGCATCACAGTCCTTTGCCAGATTGATAGGCAGGTTAGTGTGCTAGGCCCAATCATCTTCTGCTGCTTCATCTTTTCTTTATCATACGGTCAGAAGTTGGGACGTTCACTGATGATTGGACAACGTCAATCATTCATGACTCCTCAGATATTGAATTAGTCCGTATTCAAATGGTAAAAGACCTAGAAAATATTTAGGGATAACAAGAACTGCAAATGCTGGAGAGTGGAGCTGGAGGAACACAGCAGGCCAGGCAGCATCAGAGGAGCAGGAAAGTTGACATTTCGGATCGGGACCCTTCTTCAGAAATGATGCTGCCTGGCCAACCGAGCACTGTGTTATTGAGAAAATATTTATGCTTGGCCTGACAGGTGACAAGTAACATTCATGTCATATAAGTGGCAGGCAATGAGCATCTCTAACAAGAGCGAATTGAATCACATCGCTCCTTGACACTTGGTGGCATCACCATCGCTCAATCTCCCCCTTGTCAACATGTTAAATATTAAGTACATGAGCAGGTTAGAGGCTGGGAATTCTGAGGCAAGTAATTTATTTCCTGACTACAAAAAGCTAGTCCTCCATCTACATCGTACAAGTCATGAGAGTGATGGAATACTCCCCGTCTGCCTGGATTAGTGCAGTGCCAGCGACACCCAAAGGAACCCAACATGACCCAGAAAAATAGTCCATTTAATTTAGTTTTAATTTGGGCAGCACGGTGGTTCAGTGGTTGGCACTGCTGCCTCACAGCGCCAGGGACCCGGGTTCCACCCTCAGGCGACTGTCTGTGTGGAGTTTGCACATTCTCCCCGAGTCTGCGTGGGTTTCCTCCAGGTGCTCTGGTTTCCTCCCACAGTCCAAAGATGTGCAGGTTAGGTAGATTGGCCATGCTGAATTGCCCATAGTGTTCAGGGATGTGTAGATTAGGTGGGTTATAGGGGGATGGGTCTGGGTAGGATGCTCTGAGGGTCAGTGTGGACTTGTTGGGCTGAAGGGCCTATTTCCACACTGTAGGGATTCTATGAATTGACCCCTTCACTGTTCACTCCCTCCAGCACTGACACAACAGCACAGTATGTACTACTGACAAGATGCACTGCAACAGCCCACCCAGGCTTTGTTGACAGCACCTTCCAAACCCACAACCACTATCATCTAAAAGGACTGAGGCAGCAGATGCATGGAGGCACTATTCTATGTATATTCGCCTCCAAACCATAAACCTGAAATTAAACAATGCAAGAAATACTCTGCTGCTGGGTCATAGCCAGCTGAAATATAAATAATTGCACAGTGACCTTCTCACCAAACCTCTATGCTACCCCTGCAAAATGAACTGCAGCAGGTAAAGTCAAAATACTGGAGTGCCCTGGCATATCAAGCAGAAATGTTTGTCCTTGCACATCCTGTTCAATAAGGCTAATGCATTCATTATTGATGTAGCAAAGAGATATCACATCACCTAAAAGCATGTAGTCATTATATCCTTCAAGAATGAGTTCTTTAAAAGTACATCAGCCATAGTAAGGAATTAACTTAGAGGGAATTGAAAGGAAACACCCCCCCCCCCACAACCACCAAAATTGCATCTGTCCTTGTTGTAGTGAAGTGTTTTCAGCCAACCACCAGAAGGTAAGAGGAGTAGAAATTAACATGAGGTGGGAATCAGAAGGTCCAATTCAGATCATAACAAGTCTTCTTATTAGATCCCTGGATTTTACAACTCTATGATTAAATATGATAGGTTTCTACCACTTTCCCTGGCAATGCATTCCAGGCACTGACTACCCTCTATTTAAAAAAAAAACTTGCTTTGCACACCTGTCTTCTTTAACCCTTCCCCCTGTCACCTTAAACCTCTACCCCCTAGTCATCTGTCACTCCATCAAGATGTCAGTGCCCTTTTTGGAGTTCCACACTATCCTCCTCAGAGTTCCTTTTTTATAATCTATAGAACTAAGTTCTGAGGTCAGGCTACGGTGTGTTCAGAAAGATTTATGGCTGATTTAGTGCTTTGTCAGAATGGTACCATTTTAGTGGTTTCCAGTTAGAAGTAAAATTTCAGTAGATTTTGTGGTAAGGATTGTCCTGGAGTTGTATCTATGTTGGGCCAAAGGGCCTGTTCCTATGTTTACTGTTCTGTGTTCTATGTTCTGTATCATTGGTTTCTTTAACAAAATGTCGTCTTCTTCTGGAATCAAAATACCTTTGTTTGCAAGAGTATGGTCTACTGACAGCTTTGCGAACGTGGTTTATAATATTCCGTGACGTTGGTGTTATTTGCTCCTAATTGTCTGTGCATCCAACAAAATGAAATGTGACAATGCATCCATGTTTCTGTGTTGGCAGAAGCTGAGCCACTCCTTCAGATACCTCCTGCTCAGCTCTGCGCTGCAACTGTTCAATGTCGTGCATTTTTTTTTACAATATTCAACTGAAGGCCAATATGGCAAAGTTTGCAAATTCTTCCACAATTGCTGCTTATTGGGGCTTTAAGAAGTCAGAATATTGACAAGAAAGGTTGGTGTTATTTTCAAGTGAAATTGATTTGTTCTTGGGCCTGTCAATCTGAATGAGCAAAGGCTTGAGACCACTTAGTTAATGCTCGCACACAAAATTATACTACCTTCCAAGTTTACGTCCATCCCCATTATTATGAATGGCTTTTACAGTGGAAAGAAGGCCCTAAAAGAAAGCCCTGTGCTTTTCTGATTTACATGCAAAACATGACAAAGTGATTATCTAGTCTTCTACCTGTGGCAATTTACCGATGGGTGATGTATTTCCGAATAGCTCCATTGAACACAATTCAGAAAAAATTTCTGAAGATTTTCTGAAGAATGGTCCAGACCTGAAACGTCAGCTTTCTTGCTCCTCTGATGCTGCCTGGCCTGCTGTGTTCATCCAGCTCTACACCTTGTTATCTTCATTTGTAAACCAGCTGTCCATCAACTGAACTCAGCAATCCTCATGCAAAGACTAAATTTATTGAAACGAGTTTACTGCTTGATTGTCCCCATGTGTAGAAAATTGTACGTTTGTATAGGGAGATGAGATGGCCACAGTGATGAAACATGAGATACTTAAACTAAATTTTTCATTTGCTGGAGAAACGAATTGCAAGTAAGTTTTCTCCTATATGTAGACAGTGTCTCTTTGTAAAGGAATTGCTCAGTTTGCAGATTTCCACCTGTTGATCTTGCTTTTGTACACCTCCTGTGCAGCTGTAACCTTGTATGCCTTGTTCTGTTCAATCACCTTATGATCTGTAAGTCCTTGTATGTTATGATCTGCCTGTACTGCACACAGAACAAAACTTTTCACTGTACTTAGGTACATATAACAATAATAGATCAAATCAAAAACATTCTTGACTACAACTCACAGTCCTGTTTTCAGAAGGTTTTAGATATAGTTCTTACAGCTCGAGGGATTGAAGGGTATGGGGAGAAAGTGGGAACAGGGTACTGAGTTGAATGATCAGCCATGATCATATTGAATGACAAAATAGACTTGAAGGGCTGAATTGCTTACTTCTGTTCCTATTTTCTGTGTAGGGCTGAGCAAGCAAATTATTCGAGAACTTGAGCATGGTTGAAGTTAAAGACTAGTCCATTGCGATCATCATTCTCCTGAGGCTTCACTTGCCATTAGTGCAATTTCATTGGAATAAGACACTTGATCAGTGACCAATTGATTTCTGCCCCGGTCCACTTCATTTCTTCAAAGATAAGGCAGTTTTGTTTTAATTAGCTGATTAAATGAGCACCTACAAAGTATAGTTAATCACAGTGGTACCAGGAGACAGCACACAACGCCACTTCTTTCAGTCATTTAGAAATAGGTTTATAAAGCTGGATGTTCCAAAAGCTGCTTGTTGAGTCTAATTGTACACAAGGTGGAAGATGGAACTAGTGGCACAGCATATTTATTCATTTCTATTCTCCTGTATTCAGAGGTGTCATGGAGTGTTTTGCATGGATGTGAGGATGTTCGCTCACACGTGTCTTTCCTGGCGGCTAGTGTAAAATTGGGCTTAGGAAAATCTTTGCGGACATTTGGCCTTTTTAATATTGATAATCCTTTTGGCATTTGGGAGTTGCTTTTACAATCTGTGCGCTTTAATGGTGCTCCTGCAGTGCCATTAGTTCAGGAGTTCCAGGATTTTCACTCACTAGCAACAGAGGTGGAGCAATATGCATCCTGGTGAGGACAGTGTGTAGTGTACCCATATTAACCTTGTCTGTTTGGGCAGTAGAGGTGATGGGTTTGGGCGATGCTACCAAAGAAATTTTGACAACATCCATTTTTCCACACTGTATGACTAGACAGAGTTGGGGTATCATAGATAGGGTGACAAGAACGTGCCCTGACCTTGAAGCCCATGTTCTACTGCTCAAGATGTTTATTTTATTTGTTTACAAGAGCTGAGTTTTGCTGTTGAGGCCAACATTTATTGCTCATTGCTGCACAACCCGATGGCTAGTTAGGCTGTTTCAGAAGGTAGTTAAGTTCAAATTGCACTGAACAGTTGGGGGTGGTGTTGGTCACTAAATAGGATACACCTGGGGGTGAGAGGTCACTAAATAGGACACACCTAGTTAGGATTTCATTCCCTGAAAGAAATTAACAAACAAAATGAGTTTTTACAACATTCTAATAATTTCATGGTCACTATTACTAATATTAGCTTTATTTTTCTGGTTTGTTCAATTCATTAACTTTTAAATTTCCCAGCTGTCCTGGTGGAAATTGAACTCATGCCTGAAGTTAATTGGTCCAGGATCTGGATTATCACCCTTCAGGACTGACAAAGCAGGTATAGGGTTCACATTTTTTGCCCTTAACAGTGAAAGCTTGGAGCCACAAAGCTGATGTGCTGCACATATCACTGTCCATCCATGGAAGCATGCCCCATTCATTTCAACATTTTGACTCCATCTGTTATTGGCATGGACCTCAAAACAAGTGATACAATATATGATGGCTTTACGTTTCCAAATGTCCTTTCCATCCAAACACTAAGCCTGTAATTAAAGTTGTCCCAGGTTAGATACTTTTGTCAGATACTTTGTTTTTTGCAATTTTTCCAACCTTTTTTAAATGTAAGCATTATCCAAATGAGATAAGCCAGTGATAAAACCTCCACCGTTGGAATAGGTCAGAGAAATTGCTGCTTTTATAAAAATTGTAGTATGACTGTTCTTTACGAAACTGCAATACATGGACATATGTAAATGTGCTGATCATTTTATCTGCCTATAGCTGTGTAGGCCCACCTATGCATAGTGGTTTATGTCTTGCAAATAACTCAATAGATACATGCACATAATGGTTTCTTACAACAAGCCTTTTGTTCATTTTATTCGTGGGATGTGGCTCTTGCTGACAAAGCTAGCGTTTGTTGCTCATCCCTAAATAACCTTGAACTCCCCAGACTATGGCAGCACGGTCACTCAGTCGTTAGCCCTGCTGCTTCACAGCGCCAGGGACTTAGGTTCAATTCCACCCTCAAGCGATTGCACATTCTCCCCGTGTCTGCGTGGGTTTCCTCTGGGTGCTATGGTTATCTCCCACAGTCCAAAGATGTGCGGGTTAGATGGATCGGCCATACTAAGTTGCCCATAGTGTCCAGGGATGTACAGGCTAGGGCGAATTAGCCATGGGAAATGCAGGTTATAGGGTAGGAGGGGGTAGGTCTGTGTGGGATGCTCTTCTGAGGGTCAGTATGTACTCCATGGGCTGAATGGCCTGTTCCACATTGTAGGGTTTCTATGATTTCAGAGGGCAGTTAAGAGTCAACCACGTTACTATGTGGTTCTGGAGTCACATGTAGGCCAGACTAGATAAGGGTTGCAGATTTCTAAAGGACGTTAGTGGTTTTGACGACATTCAATGATAGTTGTCATGGTCACCATTACCATACTGAATCCCGCACTATCATCATCTTGAACTGGACCAGCCATATAGAGATAGACTGCAGAAAGATCCTTAGACAGTATTTTCCATACCCATGAACATTGCCATTTTAAAGACAGAGGTAGCAAGCACCAAACCACTTGCTGTCCTGACTGGGACATATTCTGCTGGGTCAAATTCCTGGAACTTCCTCATTCCCTAACAGCGTTGTGAATGTTCCTAAACCACACGAACTGCTGCGGCTTGAGAAGGCTGTTCAGCACCACTTTTTCAAGGATAATACCCAGGTTGTTTTTAATACAAGGCAATAAATTATATAAAATATTTATGCACTTGGTCCCAGCAAAATGTGAAGGAATTCTGTTGGAGAAGCCTTCAAAGGATACTTTTGTTATTATTTGAAAATAGGAAACTTGCCCAGTGAACTGCCTGTGGCTCTCATTTAAGGGTTTAATCTTTTATACTAGTTGTGGGTCACTCAGTTGTTTGCATCTTTTTCATATTTTCTATAGATTCCTTGGGTCTAGAATGAGATGGCGGATGGCCAGTCTGTCCCTCGAGCCACTTCTGCTACTCAATTCAGTAATGGCTGATCCGTATCTTAACTCCATCTACAACCTTTAAAATCCTGTCCAGGCAAAAGCCCCACACAACCACAGTCCTGAAAGTTTCACCTGGCTTAACCTTGGTTTGGGACCAAGTTCCAGATTTCTTACAGCCCTTTGTATGAAGAAACACTTCTTAATATTTCTTCTCATTTTAAGGCTACCCCCATCAAAGCCTTCAACCATTTAAAAAAAAACCTCAATTCGATCACCTCTCTAAAATGAAACTGCAGTTTGAAAGGCAGTGATAGCAATAAACTTGCAGAGACGATGCACTGATTACATGATCCACTGCTCACTGTGAGGAATGTGAAATTGGACAGATTTGGTGATTACCAAACAATAACACCACTGCTCACAGAGACATTACCTAACTGTTTATGTGGAGAGGTGGACAGCTCTGCAGAATGCTAACTCTAAAACACTAATTAAACAGCCCAATTGTAAGCAAAAAGGGATTCATTAAGTCATCTTAAATTGCTGGCCCTGCCATTGTTAACTGTTCCATTCTGAGGGGTGAAATTACTGTCCTCATTCTTGTGTGCATTGTTCTTATAATCTTCCTGATATGAGAAAATCTCTTATCCTGTTGTATTGCCTACAACACTTTTTACTGGATAGACTGTAACAGATTGCTCATTCAACGTCTGCTTGCAATCAGTTGACTGCTGCAGATGCAAATGACTTATGCTTTTTCACAAATGCATGGCTTATTAATAAGAGAATTCTGCTCACACCTTCTGTTGCATGTAGCCAGTTGCCTGTCAGAATGAAGCAAAATAATTGCATGAAATACTAACAAAATTTTGTACCTGTTTTCCTCGCCCTTCTCACCCCCCCCCCACCCCTCTCCCTGGAACTCCTGCCTGTCTGCTTGTTTGCCTGGCTTGCTAGGTGGTAAGTTTTGCTTTTTGTCAGAAGTTTATTGAAATATCCGCTGCTCTTCTGCCTCGCCATGGCTGTGTTTGTGATGAAGTGAGCATTGTGTCAGTATTTCCAGCTCCCGACACTTGTCTCATTCAACCTGTAGCGACTCCGAAAGGAACTTGCCAGATTTCGTGACGACACTGAAAGAGAAATGAGCTGATTCGGTGGGGAGAGAAATAAAAAGACCCCTTTCGCCCTAACTAGGCCTGTTCACTCACCAAAATAACTAATGGAGCAAATTTGGTTTGTTATCTGAACCCGCTGCAGGAAACCTGTCAGAAGCTGGTGGTACTATAGCAATGAGAAACCAGGCTGGAAATTATATTTAATATTGCAGTTCAGTTGCGACTTCGGCACCTGAACTTGGAGTTAAGCTTGAGCTGCCGTTGACCAGATTCACAATAAGTTGTGGCATGGCCAAGATTTATATTGCATTTGACTTGGGTGAGATCAAGGAGTGATTGGAAGAGACTCTGTGGTCCATTGTTGGGTCCTGCACACTGATGCTGCTTTGTGCCACGTGATCTCCTGGGAAAGGAACAATTCCAAATTAATCAATTTGGCAATAGAAACTAGTCGAAGAGATCATTCCCCCTCTGATGATAGCATGTGATAGCTACCTTTTGAATTGACTGAATGCACCCATTCAAAAACAAGTCCTTCTCTTGCTTTAATTATGAAATAATGTGGCAAGACAACACGGAGAGCGTGTGCCCTGTGCTTCTGAGTTGCCAAGGGAGGTTGATGCCATTTGAAGTTTTCCTAAATTTTCCAAACCGGAGCAAATGTTTGCATAGTTTTGGGTTCTCTGAAATCCTGGCAGCACCAATGCAGCCGTATAGTACTTGAATCATTGTGCACTTTTAACAAGTGTTATCTTTAGTATAGCAGCGTCTATTTAATCAGTTCAATGGAAAGTTCACCCCTTACATTTTTGATCGATGTAAATGCTATGGAATCAATGAAAACAAATTTAAGATCACACCTATGCTAATAAAAACAGCAAGTGCTGGAGAACTCAGCATGTCTGTGGGGGGAGAACTAGTACTGCATCTCAGTTCTTTGTTTTTATTTTAGTATCAGGTCACTATTACCCAGCATAATGCCTTGAATCTCAAGACTGTAGGTTACTTCTTAAGATCTTCAATGCCCAATTGTTAATAATATTAAACATCCATTTCTCTGACTTGAATTGCGGAATCACCTTTCATTTTGAAGAGAGCCTGCACTTTGGTCAGTTTTCACATGCACAGGTATTAAAATTGAACTTCTTTTGTAGATAACTGGAAACAAAAGGATATTTCCATTTTGTTTCAAAACTGTAGCCATCTGTTGACAGATATCTGCTGTTGCACCCCACACTTATTGTTCGTTCTAGAACTCTCAGACAGTCTTCAGGGTACCTGTGCATTATTTTTGTTTGACTTGGCATGATTTGGCATCATAGTAATATAACGACAATTTGCTGCTTTTCATAAATTGGAGAATATTGATTTTGTGACGAGATGTGACAACGATTCTGTGATCAAGGTGATTTACACAGGATCTGAATGAGCCCCAAGTTATCATTCCTTTACTTCACCAGAAAGCAATCCACTAATGTAACGCTTCAGATTAGTTTGAGTCATCTTCTTTGCTGTCTTTAATTGTGCAATTAGTACCTTCTTGTCAGATCTTTTAATGTAGGTACCATGCATATTAACATCTGATTAAAATTCTTGTCTGCATTGCAGAATATTGGAAAGAAGATGACCTGTCAAGACTTCATTAACAATCTGGATGGTTTAAATGGAGGGAAGGACTTTCCAAAAGACCTGCTGAAGGTACAAGATACAGAACTGATAACATTGCTTGGTTCAAATGGGCAGAATCTTACACTGAAATGACTGAGAATTTGTGATAATACTGGTGTTCTCTCTCTGCTTTTTAAATCGTTTTCTAATCAACCTGTTCAGAGATGTTATGACACACCTCTGGAAAATTTGGACTTGAACCCAGGCCTCCTGGCTCAGAAGTAGGGACACTCACTGTAGCTCAGAAGCCTCCACTTCATGATTTTTGTTTAAAATTCCTCTTTATGTTTTTATTGATGATGTTGGACTGGGGTGCACAAGGTCAGACGCCACACAACACCAAGTTGTAGCCCAACAAGTCTATTTGAAATCACAAGCCTTCAGAGCACTGCTCCTTCGTCAGGTTCATCTGATGAAGGAGCAGTGCTCTGTAAACTTGTGGTTTCAAATAAACCTGTTGGATTATAATCTGGTGTGGTGTGACTTCTGACCTTGTTTTTACTGAGGTGGTGATATTGTAGTACCTGTGATTTTAGCTGTTATGCTTGTGTATACATCTGACAACTACTTGGATAGGGATTTGTCAGTGCGATCTCCTACAGTATTCTTTGGTCTGTCTGTAACATATTGATGAAACTTCTATTAATTGTACCCTTCCATTTATTGAGGCATTTTCTTTTCCATCATCACTTTTCCTGCCTGCTCCTTATTTTGGGAATATAAACTGGCCAAGCAAATCCTTCCAGCCCATTCCTGTCACTCAGTATTCATTCATGACTTGCAGTATTGTTTTTGAGCTGATGAGGGTTTATCCTGATCAACTCCCCAGCTTGTGTCCTCAAAAAAGACGATCTTATCCAAAACTCTGCTGCCCTAATCCTAATTTGCTTTAAATTGTGCACACTCGTTATCCTTGTGCTTACTGTGTCAACTTAAAACACAACGTCTTCGAATTCTTTCCTGTCTCTAAAAATTACAACTTTGAGAGCAACCTCACTGACATCCCTGTCTGTAACTGCTTCACTTTTCGACTCTTTCTAAACTTCTTCACTTCCTCTAAGATATTCCTTAATACCTCCTTTTGTCTCTCCTAATGTGACTTACCCGGCTATGTCAAATTCTGTTTTCTAATGTTCCTGTGTTTGTGCCTTGGGATGTTTTTTCTACACGGGGGGTGTATTGACATATCAGCCTGATACAACTGATGCCTGATTATTGGCTGTCGTTTTCTGAAACTCGTGCTTATCAGCTTAATAGTTGAAATGAAATCATCTAATGTCGTTGCGACTATTGAAGGACATTTTGACACTGGCAGTTTAGACTGCACAACAGAAATTCCAAAAGACGTTACTGTGACTGCACAGTCCCATCCTAGCACATATTCGCTTCCTATAGATGTGTGGGAAGCTGGCACACTCATTGATCATGACTATTTACCTCCGGGTTTGGTCCATTATCACGATGGAGGTAAAAGCCTTGACCATTCCTAGCTGGTTGTTCCACATTGCATATCATCATCATAACACTTTTATAACTTTACAATCTGCTGCTGCAGGATGAAAGAGCATGGCAAAGGAGCCATTCTTGCAGATTGTGAAGATATTTATCATGTTATTTAACCTAATGGATTGCGACAGAAGAACAAGAGACAGATTCAAAATGAATAAGGTTCAAGTAAGGTTGTGAAGGGGAAGAAGTTCTCTAACCCAGTACTAGACATGTGACATACAGCCCTTAGTAAAGGAACTAATGGACATGTCAGGTAAAAATGAACAGCATGACTAATTGGTCAGTAAGGGAGCTGAATCTGCAGAATTCTGAGATGATTGCACACTCTGCGACACGATGCCTGTATTTCTTTATTTGAGAATGTTACAGCTAGTCTGGGACTGTAGAAATATGAAGTCACTGAATAAACATGTCTGTTGTAAATAACCGATCCATGTGAGACAAAGGAGTAGAATATCTTGATTACAGAACTGCTAGTAAAGCTGCTGAAATTAGTCCAGTTGAACTTAGCATCAAAGGCAGAAAATGGAGAGAATGTGTAAGCAAATTAGGGTTGACAGCTCTTGAATACTTCTGCACCCAGGAGCTTTGAGGATCATCCACATTCGACTCTCATTGTTATCCCAAATTCAATTAAGTGTAAAAAGTCCATTAAATTTCAAAATTTGATCTGGGGATTCTGGTAACTATTAACTTTTTGTTTGCTATGACAGAGATGCTGGAAACAGCATAATGCCCCAGGCCCAATGAATACTTGGCAGCTTTGAGTTTCAATATGGCAATGAGAGCTAAGCACAGGAACAATATACATCTTGTGAAACTCTGTGCTTAACAAGGTGAGTAATGCCAGTTGCTGAGCAATCAAAATCTTACTGCACTCTTATTGTATTGAGTGCGGCACAGATATTTGCAACTCCTGCTCTCAAGGCCTTTCCCCTCCATTTTGTCTTGTCCCCATTATTGAATGTGGCATGTTCTTTGTCCACACAAGCCAGCTTGATCTTATTAAATAAAATAAGGAACACTTTGAAAGGGGGTGGGGGGTGTGTTAGTGACTATGAGATGGGTGTGGGTTGCTGGTGATGGTGTGTGTGTTGTGCATGGAGATAATTACACACAGCATTGCCTCTCTCAAAATGTTTCAATATAAGCTTTTAATGCACCTCACATTATGATGATTTGTCTGTAAAATTCATTATTTTCTTGACTTGATTTCAATCAAGTTGTTCAGATTCCCCATTAACTAGAGGTTCAGCGAGGGCCCCTTGCATCCAATGTCCTGGCCTAAGATGCGTGCGTGTGTCCCTGCTGCATTTTTGCCCCCTGGTGGCCAAGCATCATCCCTCCCATGTGTTTCCCCCAATAAAGATGGTGACTAAGCATCCCTGCTGCATGCTACCCCCTATAAAGATGGTGCCATACATACTTCATTGAGATGGGGTGGTGTAATGGAGATGCTCCAAATCAATGCCACTTTGTGACCGATGAGTCAGGATAGTTAGTCAGCATGACACCAAGGATGACTATGGTTCCTCTGGGGGAAAAAAAACTGATGCCTGATTCCTTCTACCCCTGATTAATGGCTGTCGTTTTCTGAAACTCGTGCCTACTAGCTTACATGTTGAAATGAAATCCTGTCATGTCATTGCGACTATTGAAGGACATTTTGATACTGCTAGTTTAGACTGCACGGCAGAAATTCCAAAAGACGTTACTGTGACTGCACAGTCCCATCCTAACACATATTCTCTTACTATAGATGTGTGGGCAGCTGGCACACTCGTCGATTGTGACTATTTACCTACAGGTTTGGTCCATTATCATGATGGTAGTAAAAATCTTGACCACTCCTAGCAGATGGTTCCACATAGCATATCATCATCATAACCCTTTTATAGCTCTATATCCTGCAGCTGCTGCCACAATTTCGCCATTTATCACCAGTCCTGATGCTATATGCCTCATATAGCAGCTAGCTTCAAGGATACCCTTCGCACTAGGCTGGGGTGGAACCCTATTGCTGTGTACAATGCACAAAAGCACTGGAAGGTTTCTTTGCAAATTCATCCAAGACTAGTGTTTGTTTTAGTTGTCAATCTAATCCCTGTGGAGACCAATAACTTTTAGAAGGATTTGCATTCTGAATAACCAAATTAAAGGAACTTCATGGCAAGATTTCAAGTTTTAAGACATTGTAACCAACAAACCAAACTAAAAACAACATTGACTAAATATTGTATCAGAGATAAAAGGTACTGCAGATGCTGGAGAATCCGAGATAACAAGCACGGGGCTGGATGAACACAGCAAGTCAAGCAGCATCATAGGAGCAGGAAAACTTGACATTTCGGGCCTAAACCCTTCATCAGAAATCTGATTTCTGATGAAGGGT
>JAHRHZ010000217.1:13594736-13622610 GCA_024137785.1 Ginglymostoma cirratum
TGCTGCTTGGCCTGCTGTGTTCATCCAATTCCACACCTTGTTATCTCGGATTCTCCAGCATCTGCAGTTCCTATTATCTCTAAGCTTTTTATTTATTCTATTTTACCTTCAAGAGATGGTTTAAAGCAAAACTACCTTACAGGCGCTGCATTTGTAACATTATGTGCTGTTACACAGAACATACAGCTCAGAAAGCAGTCCTTTGGTCTAACTAATTCATGCTAGTGTTTATGCTTTGCTCCATCTTGGACCTCCTCTATATGACCAACTTGATCCTCTATTCCCTTCTTGCTCATTTCTAGCTTCCTCTTAGTTACATATATACTGGTCGACCCAGCCACCCTGGGTGAAGATATTTCTCTGAACTCTATTGCAGTGAACCTGTCAAACATTGAATCCACCTGCAGCCCTTGTTTTCGGAACCGAGTCTGCTGGGAGTAACTATTAGATCAGTGACGCTGCTTAATTCCCCAAGCTGCACGACAGAAAAATTGAGGCAATTTTATGGCAGACAAATTTTTGCAGGACAGAGTTTTTGTTGCAGTTGAAGGTTGGTCTCACCCTGTTCACAAGGAAGGGTGGACTGAGCTTTGCTGAGTATTGGTTTACAGGTAAACCAGCATTGCTTTCAAACTTCATAGCTGGTCTTCTTTTAAATTGGGATGTCAGGCACCTTTTGGACACACTCATTGTTCCTGTCAGTTCCTCCCGGGCATTCAATACAATGAAGAAGACAAATGACAGCTTGCCTGCAATCTGCCCTTTTTAATTAGTTAGGATAGCTTCCGCTCAGTACATCCGTGCATCATTACCTTTGATGTTCTTTGCAAGTCTCATTGCCTGTAGAGATTTCTGAAGATTATTCCAAGGCTCGTGTGCTGAATCCAAAGTAATCCATGAAATCCATTTGGCGGAAGCTTAAAATTTGAATCTTTGATCCTCTATTGAAGGCTTCCTGTAAAGACACTTGATTTGCATGTAAGGGCTAAGCACAAGTTTCTCTACCCTGTTGAGCTGAACATCAACATCATGGTAGATCCCATTTTACATTCTCTGGAAAAGCAGATGCTTTGCATGGTCACACAGTCGGAATCGAGAGCTCATGTTTTGGCAGCCACAGCTACAAAAAATTACAAAAGTCCAGGATCGAGGAAGGCCACATCCCACCTGCAGAAATAACTGCAACCTTGGGCTATTTAGATAGTACCCTTCTTAATGTCACAGAACATCACAAGAGTACAGACAAACAATGATTAGAAATCCACGTAAAGAGTTGTTGGGACAGCTGACCGAATCTTAGTTAAAGAAGTAGGTTTTAAGGAGCATCTTTATAGGAGAGAGAGGTTTAAGGAGGAAATTTCAAAACTTAGGGCTGAGGTAGCCACAAGTGTTGGAGTGAGAAAAATCAGGACTGCAGGAATGCCGATTCCCCTTGTATGTTTTACAATTGTAACAGTAGGAAGCAGTAAACCCACGTCTTACCTCGCTGTGATGGGCTCCAACATGACACCTTCATTATGCTGCTTTTTATTTGTAACTGTCCACCTTTCAAAATAATCTATTTGTGTGACTGATCTTCACCACATCAACTGGAGAGTGGAAGATCTTCCCTTCTTTATATGAAAAAAAAGTTGAGATTTTTTTCCTGTTCTGGAGAAATGGCTTGGCTGATATGGGGAGCACCAAAGGGTGTGTAGCATGGTGTTATGATTCAGGCCTGTTTACAGAGCTACATTTGGAAAGTCTGCAGTAGGGAGGATCTCTTCCTTTCCTGATGATCTCCTCCGTTTTTGGCCCCCAAAATCTTTAGCAGTGAGACATTTTCTTCACAAGTCCACCCCTCCACTCAGGGATCATGGCTGATTGGTGACCCAACTCCATTTACATTTACATGACATGCTTTGTTATCTTTTGGGTACCAGGAAGCTAACAATTAACAAATGACTTAGTATCAGCTAAGTATCATTTGCAGAAGAGAATTCCAAACTTCTACCTCCCTCTGTGGGTAGAGGTGTTTCCTATTGACAGTCCTGAAAGTTCTACCTTGGAATTTCAGACTATAACCTCGAGCCTTTGCCTTCCTAACCAGTGGAATTAGTTTTGTTCTATCCAGCCTGTCAGTTCCCCTTTCATATCTTGAAAACTTTGATCTCCTTTTCTTCTAAATCTAAGGGAGTGCAACACACTAGTTCATAATCAGTCCTCTTAATTTAACCCTGAGGAATCCAACAATGTTTTAGTAAATCCTTACTGCATTCCCTTGTGTAGTGTAAGGGCTTCAGCATGCTGGAGCAACTTTGCGATAATGTCATGGAGCTGTAGATCATTGAGTATAAATATCATAGTGTGGTTGGAGTTAGAACACTCTGAAGGAATACAGCACACACACCAGCTCTACTGCTCTAACCTGGAAGACTTGTGGACATGAACACAATAGGATATATTAATCTTTACCTAATGTAACTCTCGTTCGCTTTAGAATATCTACGATTATCAGGAGTTGCAATATTTAATATTAATGTGTAAAAATTAATGTTACTTTGAAGTCTAAGTCTTCAGACAGTTTTAGACTTTGCCTTCTCCCTTCATCAATCTGTCTCAAACCCAAACTCATGATGCGGCATCAAACCACGTGTTAAAAGACAACATCCATCATTCCTACCTTTGCAATTCTCAATTGGTTTGAGAACCTTGGTTTATAACTTTTAGAAGTAAAGGAAACATCACATGAACATATAAACTTTGAATGGTTGCTCTGAGAAAATATGAGGAATAAATTGAGATGTTCTGATTATGGAGGTGACAAAGAAATGCATTTACTGTTGTTTGATTCAACCCATGATCAAAGGAGCTTGAAATGTCATGATTTGAACTTGCGAGTTTTTTTCTTTAATGGGCTTTTTTATGAATTCAGTCATGGGATCTGGTCGTCACTGGCCAGGACCTTCACTAATCACCCTGAGAAGGTGTTGGTGAGCTGCCTCTTGTACCGCTTTAGTTCTTGTGGATAGGTCGACATAGAGTGCTGCCAGGGAGGGAGTTCCAGGGTTTTGACTTGGGACAGCGAAGGAATGGTGATATCATTCCAAGTCAGGATGATGTGTGCCTTGGAGGGGGACCTGCAGGCAATGGTGTTCCCATGCATTTGCCACCCTGATTCTTCTAAGTGGATGAGACTACCATTTGGGAAGTTGCTAATGAACTGCACCATACAAAGCCTCCAAGAGACCTGTCCGAAGTTGTAGCAAATTAAACTCTTACGTCTGTAGCCTCTGTTTTTGATACCCAATATTAAAACCAAGACAAAAATGCTTTGACGTTTTGGGCCTTTGAGCTTCTCAGAGCCAACAGAATCAGGAAACTGTCAGTCTTATTTCTAGGTCCTGCCTGAGCTTCTGTAGTGCATAATGAACAAGCCTCTGCTAATTGTGAATGCTGCCACCATGTAGCGTAATGGGCATGCTGACAGGAATACAGCATTACAGGGGTGATGTCACTGCCTGATGACAGAGCGGCATGCTGCTGATTATGTTTGGGTTTGTCTATCAAACATGAGGGTGTAATTTTGCAATAGAATAGAAAGTTATTGCCATGTGTGCTTTTACGTGAGAAGTGCAGTGAAAGGTTTTATAAGTCGCTCCACCAGGGCGCCTGTATTAATGACAGAAGTCATACATAATAATAATAAAAAGTAAAATTGAGGCAGAATTCATCACAGTTCAGTTAACGGCTCCTGGGCTCAGGGACACGCCGATTAAGAGACGATGGAATATTCTGAAGATGCAGCTGGGACCACCATACCGGGCTGCTGGAATACTAGGCCAGAAGCCTCTGCCAAAGAAAAGCGGCATGCCAGGCCAAGGCTGTCTGCCAAGCCACCCCGTCGTTGTTCCCCATCTGACACTCCTCCAGATGCTGTCACTGGTCCACCATCTGTCCTTTCCTCCGACAGCTCTGCTCCTTCAGGTGCCTGGGCCTAGCTGCGGACCTGGAGCCTCGGCCCAGCCTGCGAGTCCGGGCCCGGGGGTGGGGAAGTCAGCCCAGGACCTGCCCTTGGCCCGACGCGAGACCCTGGGCTGTGTTGGAGATGTGTCCACCTTGTCAGAAGCCTCCTCCGTTGCAACTTGGGCGTGTATTTTATTTAGCAGTAATGTGGTAGTGCGCGTTCTGTTAGAGAAATAAAGTGGATCTGAACTAGCTGGATTGATTCAATCGTTTCCTGACTCTCCCTCATAGAAAGTAACAACCAACCAGTTTATGCTCAGCAAGCTCCCACAGCCACTAGTGTGGGAATGACTAGCTGATCTGCTCTTTATAGAATGTGTTAGTTATAGCATCCCTACTGTGTGGAAGATGAGGTAGCACGGGTGTCCATGCGTATGGATCGTGGTGATGGTCAGTAATACATGTACAGATGAAACCTGTTACAGACAGCTGACGTCCATTCGCCTATCTGCCTGTTCACCCCCAGCCATTGTGGTGTTTGGAATAACCACTCCATTTAAACAACTAGGTCTGAAAGTGTGAACGTGAAACAGAAATTACTGGAGAAACTCAGCAGGTCTGGCCGCATCTGTGGGGAGAGAGAGAAAGCAGGATTCAACTTTTGAGTAGTCTTCTCCAGGACCGAAATTGAAACGTTGCCAGTGCTTTCTGTCCACGGAGGCTGCCAAGCCTGCTGAGTTTCTCCCGCAATTTCAGACTTCCGGCATCCAACAGTTCTTTGTTTTACTTGAGATCCGAAGGCAGTCCATCTACATTGTGTGGAGTCAGTTGTTTCTCTAAAGACAGGGTCATTGACATAACTCTATAAGTTAGGACCAAATCCTCATTAAGGCTTCTAATGTGTATTCACTGGAAACCAAATGTATTTTATTTTAACCTTTGTGATTCATTTTGCTTGCTGTCTTTGATGGGAGATTTAATTACTCTCTGTGTCTCTTTTTTCACCCTTTGAACGGGTACAATTTATAACATTTAAAGGGAAAAGGCAATAAAAACTTATCAAGTGCCATCGATCACTTGATATTAGGGAAAATTGCAAACTAACGAGAATGAAGTGGCTTTTTAGTCTTCTGTCAAGGACACTGAGTTGGCTGTCAGATGACAGGAGGCTTAGCCATTGGGTAAGAATATTTTTAGTTTGAGAGCTTAAAGGGCAAATTAAACTACAACATTGAAGGCATACTTCCTCTTCTTTAATTTGCTGTCACTTTGTCACCGTGATTAAAGGTTTATATGGCTACATTGGAACATCACCTCCAGAGCACATGGTAATTAAATTGCTATTTGAGCTACCTACCATTCAATAAAACTATTTAAACTGTTGTACAGGGTGGGTGAAGTAAAACCAGAATTTAATCTATCTGCTGTTCCCTACAGGTATATCGAATTGCTACCCACAGTGCTTTGACTTACATTAATCTGTGTACTTTATCAGTGTTAGCAGTGTGGCTGAATGTATGTTCCCACAAGAAAATCATAAAAGGAAGGAATATGCACATCAATATAGGCAGTTCAAAGTGCTTTACAGCCAAGTATTTTTTAATCTGTATTCACTGCTAAAATGTAGGAAATGCAGCAACCAGTTTATGCTCAGCAAGCTCCCACAGCCACTAGTGTGGGAATGACTAGCTGATCTGCTCTTTATAGAATGTGTTAGTTATAGCATCCCTACTGTGTGGAAGCAGGCCATTCAGCCCATCGAGTCCACACTGAAGAGCATCCCAGAAACCCCACATTCCCCAAGGCTAATCCATCTAGCCTGCACATGCTTGGACACTATGGGTAATTTAGCACGGCCAGTCCACCCTAACGTGCACATCTTTGGACTGTGGGAGGAAACCGGAGCAAAGGTACGGGGAGAATGTGCAAACCTCACGCAGACAGTTGCCTGAGGCTGGAATCAAACCCTGGTCAGTGGTATTGTGGGCCAGCAGCGCTAACTACTGATACACTGTGCCACCCATTATGCTAGATCCCACTGAAACAGAGGAAATAGTTGCTGTATCTGCCCTGTTAAAGTCTGTTACTCTAATGTACGGAGGACTAAAAGATTGATGCCCAATACTCAAGCACATTTATCCAGGCATCCCAATCCAACTGTCTCATGAAACAGGTGACTATTGTAGGACAGTTATCAGCCAGAACAGCAGAGAAAACTCCCCACTCCTTTATAAATCGTGGACCTGGTTACTTCTATATTGACAATATGGCAACTGGGCCTCCGTTTAACATTGCATCAGAAAACCAGTACCTCTGACAGTGCAGCTGTTCCCCAGCGCTGGGCTGGAGTTTCAGCATTGCTTACTGAGCTCGGCTGTCTCCAGTGGGACTTGGGCACAAAACTTTCTGACTCAGAAGCAAGACAGAGACCAACCGATCCACAACTGAGCCAAAAGCGTGTCTGTGAGATTTAGGAGCTAAAATACGTGAGTGCAGTGTTTGAGGTGCATTAGAAGGACCTGCTATGGCTCTTTTGGATATTGGCATTTCCAAACCATTACTCGACCTTCAGCTCACATTAATAATAACATTATCCCTGAGATTCTCTCCTGGCAGCTTCCTTTAAATATTAAGCGACTGAGTTGAAGTACACCCACAGGTCAAGGTGGAATTGGGTCGCAGCTGGTTATAGCTGCTTTTCTGCTCTTTCGATCCAGCAACTATTTTCAGTCTGTAGAATGAGGAACTTTGTTTGGTGATGACTCAATGGGTTGTGGAAGACTCTTGCAGGATGTCAGGGTGTTCCCCAGGCATTTGTGTGAGAGCAGGAATGTGTCAACGTAGATGTTGTGGCATTAGGAGCAGGAAAACTGATGTCACAATAGGCTGATGAGGGACCAACATAGCAACAGGAGTAGGCCATTCAGCCCCTTGAGCCTGTAGCACCATACCATGAAGTCATGACTGATTTACCTCAGTTTACCCACCTTTGGAGAGGGAATCGACTATAAATCAGGAAGGAAGTTGAAACTTGGACTGTCCAATGAGTAGGCTATTGTAGACATGGATTATAGTCCACACTTTACTTTGAACCGATTACAAAGTGAAGTCAGTTAACTTCAGCTGTATCTATGAGCATCAGTGAGAGAATCAAGCATTGTCTATTATCCAGCAGCAAGGCTTGTGAGGAGCACGTCTCACTTCAACTGAGCACAGTTGCTTCCTTTCAACTGTAGGAAGGTACTGCTTGGGAAGGGCAACTTGTGATGGTTCCATTTATCACCCTCGCTGTTGTGTGTGAAGTTGTACGAAATAGCAGCAAACTCTAGAATCTGCATTGTATTTGATTCATTTCTTGGCTGAAATGTCTTTTTTGTTTGGTCTGGATTAGTTGTAATGAAACTTCCTATTCACAAAACAAAATGTTACCTCTTCTTGCCTGAAATCTCCTGCCATTTTTGTTGCATGCTTTAGCCACAGTTATTTCCTGCTGCGGCAGTTTCATGGTAGTAACTGTCAATAGCTCTGTCGGAGGAATTTAAGAAATTGGAGCAAAAATACTTTATAAAGCTGCTTTAGCCTAGCAGCTGATCTCCAACCTTAACTTCACTTTTCATTTGAGTGCGCATATTCTTTAGATTGGAAATATTTATTGATCCAGGCCTTGACCATGCTCAGTCATGATGCCCAGTTGCAGAATTTCATGAATTCCTAAGCCAGAGAATTCCAAGGATTCATACCTGGTGAGAGATGTCTCCTTATCTCTGTCTCAAGTGCTGAGAAACAATGCCAAGGCCCAAGGCAGGGGGTGGGGGGAGGTGGTGTTATGGATGGCCTTCCTGTTTCCATTTTCCCAGGAATTCTGAAAGTGGGGACATGTTGAACCCTTGGGAAGTTTCCCCCATCCTGTACACATTTGTAGTGGAAATTTTCAGTTGCATTTTTATCCTGTAATTCTAGAATCTGGTCAACGAGTGGCACTATTTCACATTTGCTCCCCTCTCCTCCCAAAATCAATTAACGCGCTTAAATGCTTTTGCAGAGATTCTCATTTGAACCTTTTTATCTGTTACTTTTTCTCAAAACTGAAATTTCTGAAGTCTAAAATGATGGCTTAAGCAAATTGCCTATAGCCTAAAGTAATCTGTTTTGCAGTAACATGATGAATTGTTTTCTGTGTCTCTTCATGTCTTGGTTGATGTTTTCACTGGAAGGTCGTTGACTGTCTTGAAAGCTTGGGCTTTGACTTGTCAGTCTTGCCCCAAGATGTGATTCTTGTAAACTGAATGTTGAGCTAAAGCCTGAACATTTACCTAATTGCACTGTAATGCCAGTAATTGTACATTCAGTCTGGTTCTGGTGAAATATTTGTGTTTGGCTTCTATTATTTTGTGATATTGAGCTTTATATAATAAAAAAAATTGTGCGAACTGGTATGATATCCGGATTGCTCAACACCTATAGCATTTATTTTCTGTTCCTATCTCCAATCCAGTAAGCCCCTGTTTAAAGCTAACTTAATGTTTCGCCTTAATATTGTTAATTAAATAGTGGCAATATATTTGTTTCATGTTGCTCATCAGATTTCCTATTCTGTGGCTGGCCTGCTTTCAAGACTTTTCCCCATTTCTAAACTCAGTCCTCCTGGTTGTTCTTCTCCTGATCCTTCAGTCCTCCTTCACTATCCCCGGCCACCACCATCATCACCACCCAGCCACCTGATGTGGTTACTGCTTATATCTCCTGCCTTTATTTTTAAGAGTTTCTGTTTCTGTGTCTGTTTCTGTTTCTGTGTCTGTTTCTGTTTCTGTTCCTGTTCCTGTTCTGGCTACAACTTTGAACCTACGCAGGCGACCTGGACTCCACCTAGTGGCATGTGTTACTCAGTGCAGGTAGTTCTACTTACAATGTCTAGCTACTACCACCAGATGGAGCCTGGTCAATGAAACAATTAGGTATCTATCTGCACTTAAATTTATATTGTACCGCTTCTATACTTTTAATTCTTTTTCCTACAGGCTATTTTATTCATGAATGTAGGCATTTAGGAATATGCACCATTTCAACTTAATTAAGTTTTAATGCTTTATGTTAATATTTCATGTTTTCTGCTGAGAAAGGTCCTAAAGTTCCGAACTGCAGTGTTTATTTTGTATTATATTTCGATACTTATTTTCTTTCTAAAGTTATTCCAGCTGGGAATACATTGGTATGGTACAACACTTCAGTATTTCAACCCATACCTTGCATATTGCTGAGGAGGTATTGACTGCAGGAGCCCAACTCTGACTTGCACATTGGTTTCTATGGGAACTTAAAGCTGAAACAATACAGAAGTGCTGGAGAAACTCTGCAGATCTGGCAGCATCTGTGCAGAGAGAGAAGCTGCTTATGTTTCAGGTCCAGCTGTTGCACTTAGAGTTGCAATTATCAGGAACACAGCCACAACTTTAAGAGAGGACTTGCCAATTCAGCTAAGAGAGGAAATGTGGTTTTTGTTTTCATGTTTTAAGTTTCTTTTTCTAGAAGGAATTTAATTTTGAAGTCATCTCCTGAATGTTTCGATGGTCACATTGATAATAAGTATGAACGCTGGTAGCATGGAAAGCTGGATGGAGACAGAGGCTAGAGGGTGAGAGATTCCTTTTAATCATTATTCAAGGAAATATGGCATCGTTGGTTCGGCAAGCATTCATTAGCCATCCCTAATTAGCCTGTATATGGTGGTGGTGAGATAACAGGGTGTAGAGCTGGATGAACACAGCAGGCCAAGCAGCATCATAGGAGCAGGAAGACTGACGTTTCGGGCCTAGACTCTTCTTCAGAAATGGGGGAGGTGGGGGAAGGGGGTTCTGAAATAAATAGGGAGAGAGGGGGAGGCGGATAGAAGATGGATAGAGGAGAGGATAGGTGGAGAGGAGACAGACAGGTCAAAGAGGCGGGGATGGAGCCAGTAAAGGTGAGTGCAGGTGAGGAGTTAGGGCGGAGATAGGTCAGTCCAGGGAGGACGGACAGGTCAAGGGGGCGGGATGAGGTTAGTAGGTAGGAAATGGGGGTGCGGCTTGTGGTGGGAGGAAGGACAGGTTAGGGAGGCGGGGACGAACTGTGTTGGTTTTTGGATGCGGTTGGGGGAGGGGAGATTTTGAAGCTTGTGAAGTCCACATTGATACCATTGGGCTGCAGGGTTCCCAGGCTGAATATGAGTTGCTGTTCCTGCAACCTTCAGGTAGCATCGTTGTGGCACTGCAGGAGGCCCAGGATGGACATGTCGTCTGAGGAATGGGAGGGGGAGTTGAAATGGTTCGCGACTGGGAGGTGCAATTGTTTAGTGCGAACTGAGCGTAGGTGTTCCGCAAAGTGGTCCCCAAGCCACCACCTAGCTGGTTTATTGAACCGCCGCAGTCCTTGTGTGTAGGAACATCCACAGTACTGATAAGAAGGGAGTTCCAGGATTTTGACTGAGGAACAGTGCTATAGTCCAAGTCAGGATGGTGTGTTGCTCGGAGGGGAACTTGCAGTGTGCGGTGCTCCCATGTATCTGTTGCTCCGTCTTTCTAGGTAATAGAGGTTGTGGAAGATACTCTCAAAGGAGTCTGGATAAGCTGCTCAGGTGCATCATGTGGATGTTATACCTGTGAAAGGGTTCAGGCGACTGTGGTGACAGGACTGAAGGTGGCGGATGGTGTGTTAAACAAGTGGACTACTTTGCCTGGGATGGTGTTGGGCTTGTTGTCTTGTTAGAGCTGCATCCACTCAGCCAATGGGTGAATGTTTCATTACGCTCCTGACTTGTTGGTAGTGACCAGGCAGTGGGAGACAGGAAGTGAGCTCCTTGCTGCAGAATTCCTAGCCTTTGATCCGTTGTTGTAGTCACAGCATGTCTAAGGCTGGTCCAGCTCAGTTTCTGGTTAGTGGTAATGTCACTGAAAGTCGAATGCACTGATTAGATTCTCTCTCTCGCTGTAATAGTCACTGCCTTATGTGAATGTTACGTGCCACTTATCAGCCCAAGCCTGGATATTGTCCAGGTTTTGCAGACAGACTTCTTCAGCATTTGAGGAGTCACGAATTTGGTGTTGAACATTGTTTAACAGCCAATATTCCCACTTCTGACCTTATGAAGGAGCGTAGATCATTGATGAAGCAGCTGAAAATAGTTGTGCACAAGACACTACCCTGAGGAACTCCTACAGAGATATCCTGGAGCTGAGATGACTGACCTTCAACAGCTACAATCATCTTCCTATGTGCCAGGTATGACTCCAACCAGCAGAGAGGTAAATCAGATGCAGGAGACCTAATGAATTCTCAATTTTGACAGGGTTCTTTGTATGTTCCAAATACCTATGCTCATGCTTATAGTGGGAAGTGTCTATGTAAACTTGTAACAGTGTGTTTCCCATCGTGATAGTGCTGCAGCTGGAGGGATGTGTTTATGTGGGAAGGATTACTATTTGTAAGGCAAGTTTGTACATGAAGAATTGGATATGCTTAGGAATTAATGCTGGAAAACAGAATGGCAATTGCTCAAAAATATTTAACATTTTGTATATTTACTCCAAAGATAAAATGTGCTTTGGTGTAAAATATGTTTTACGTACGTTGGAAATTCAGCTTTTAGAAAATGTTTGATCACATTGTGGTAATACGGACATCACCTCTCGCTCACTCAACCTCTGTCTCCCATTCTATCAAACTCTTTCCCTCTGTCCTCCGTGCTGTTTCATTCTCCCCTGCCTGCTTTCTCGCTCTCTCCTACATGCTCCCTTGCTCTTCCCTGCCTGTTCTTTCGCTCTCAGTCTCCCCTGCATGCTCTCTCACTGTTACTGTCTCCTGTGTGTGGTCTCTCCGAAATACTGTTTCGCTCTTCCCTGCGTGCTCTCTCGCTGTTGATCTCTCCTGTGTGCGGCCTGTCCGAAATACTGTTTCGCTATTCCCTGCGTGCTCTCTCGCTGTTGATCTCTCCTGTGTGTGGTCTCTCCGATATACTGTTTCACTCTTCTCTGTGTGCTCTCTCGCTCTCTGCATCCTCATTCGTGCTCTCCTACGTGCCCTCTCCCTCCTGCCGTCCCCTGGGTCCCTCTCGCTCTCGCCGTCCCCTGCCTGCTCTCTCGCTCTCGCCGTCCCCTGCCTGCTCGCTCGCTCTCGCTCCCCCCTCCCCTGCCTGCTCTCCCGCTCTCGCTCCGCCCTCCCTCTCCCCTGCCTGCTCTCACACTCTCCCGCTCTCCCTCTCCCCTGCGGTCTGGTAAGACTGTGACGATTCACTCATTCACATTTTAATTTGAAACACAAGGTGGCAACATTGGTCACAGGGTGAATCTGAATTCTGAATGCCATAGCAACAGTAACAATGGTAAAAAATATATACCGCAATGTTTATTAGTTCCAGTTCTTTCACAGAACTACGTAACCGTGTTCTCCCAACAACGGAAAATGCAGGCTAAGCAGTCTTTTATGAAATGTGCTCCACCCACTGACTCCAGTTACACCTCAAAGTGACAGAAATGGCTTTGGCAAGTTCTTGTTTAAAGAATTTGAACAGTCCGAAATGGCAGAACATGAGCAGGAGAAAAAGGAACAGGATGTTATAAAATTCTAGAGTCAGTTAATTGTCTTTTGGGACTGTGGAGCTTTGACTGTTTCAAAGACTGGTTTGACGTGGGCATTTCTTAAAAAGGATACACTCACTTTACTGGGTTTGATTTCGTATGTGCTGCTTTCAAAAATAGATTCGGTTTTGATTTGAATTTTGGGACAGACGATCAAACGCAGAGTAGAAAAGCTATTCCGTCTCCGATACTGTGAGTTGTCTGATCACTGATCTCTGATGGCTTACACTCCCAATTAATGGTTAAGGTTCTCTACTTGGGGCGCTCTTTCACATGATATCTAAGCGCAAAGCAGCCTTGATTGAACGTGTGAAGGGGAGAATTTCACATGAGTGCACCCAGGGTTCCTACAGGGCACAACCTGCCAATAAACTGTGGCTGGATACTGGCCTCTGTAGGGGCAGGATTTTTACAGGCGGTAGAGTTTCCCACCCTGTTACAGGAGGAACCAGTGGGGAAGTGAATCCCTGCAGATCCACTGAAGACCAGAGTTAATTGTGCCCCTTCCCTTGGATGGACTTCTTAACCTCCTGAGCTGTTGGCCACTCCGATGGTCTGGTAGCATTGTAGTCCCAGCAGTGTCAGGACTGGGATTACAAACAGTAACCTCCAGCGTCCCAGTCTTTCCCCCTCTCCCACAACCAAAGCCCCAAACCCAGTGTTTGAGTAATTTGACCAACAGGGCCTTTCTGCTGCAACCCCTGAACTCTTTGGGTCAAAATCCTGGAGTTCTTTCCCAAATGGTGAGCCTGCCTAGACCGAATGGTCTACAGCAGATAGCAGCTCACCTTCTCAAGGGCAATAAGTGCTGACCTGGGCACTGATGCCCACGCCTGATGTCTGAGTAAAAATGTCAGCTGGACAAGGTAACCCTGGGGAACACATCCATTTGATTAAACTAATATGACTGAGTCTGGTTTATGGCACTTTTCATGTGGAATGATGATCCTATCTGTGATGAGAACAAGACCCATGAATGTTGTAGCCTGTGCACTGTCCCTCCGTTGCCGATGGCCTGTTGTTCCTAGACTCTGAATTTCTCAATAGATAACATGGTTGCACTGCTCCCTGTCAAGGAATCCTTTCAGAACGGACAGGGAGGCTTTACTCATGTTAGCTTAAGGCACTGGGCGTCAGTATTTACTGATCCTGCATGATTTCAGTTCAGTTTCCTAGTCCCGATGTTCTGACTGGTCTCTGTTTCTACACCACCGTAACCACAAACCACTAATCCAGTGATGGTTTGGGATGTGGCTAGAGGCACTCTATGCTGTTTTAATTGAATTGATGTCAGTAGAGAGCATTGTGCAGGAAGGAAATTACATTGATGTAGAGCCAGTCATGGCTTTCAAACAGCTTGAAGTACTCACAGGCAGAATAGGTCTTTGTAACTGTGTGATTATAATGATACATGTGGCCACTGATTGACCACTGTGGGATCTTGCAAACACCAGGAGCCCTTTTTTATTTGATGTTATTGGTCAGAATGTTGGACAGATCATAGCAATGCACCCCTCGTTTCAGAGGGACCTGCGTGTATATCTGCACAGATCATTGAAGGTGGCAGGGCAGGTGAAAAAAGCAGTAAATTAAGCGTGCGGTATTCCCAGTGTTATTGCTCGGGGCATAGAGTACTAGAACAATGAGGTGATGTTGAACTTGTACAAGGCACTTGCTAGGCCTCAGCTGGAATATTGTGTACAGCTGTGGGTGCCACAATATAAGGAAGATGGGAATGCACTGGAGAGAGTACAAAGGCGATTCTCACTGGACTGGTTCCAAGTATGAGAAGCTCGGGTTACGTGGACAGATTGAACAAGTTCGAGCTTCCCTGGAGAGAAGGCAGCTGAGTGGAAAACGGATTGAGGTTTCCAAAATCATGGGTGTTCTGCTTTGGAAAGAAACAAGAATGAGAGGGTATTGATCTAAAGTAACGTGCAACAGATGCAAGGGTGATGTGAGAAAAAACTTTTTCACACAGTGATTTGTTAGTGTATGGAACGCACTGTCTGGAAATGTGACAGAGGTGAGTTCGATTGACGCATTCTAGAGCCCATTGGATGGTTATTTGGATGGTAATGGTGTGCAAAAAGATGGAGAAAGGGCAGGAACAAAGAACAGTACAGCACAGAAACAAGCCCCACGGCCTTCCAAGCCTATGCCAACAGATGACGCTCCTTTTTATTCATTCGTGGGATGTGGAAGGGAATTCCAGAATTTTGACCTAGCCACAGTGAAGGAACAGTGATATATTTCCAAGTCAGGATGGTGAGTGGCTTGGAGGGGAACTTGCAAGTAGTAGTCCCATATCTTCAGCCCTTGTCCTTCTAGATGGAAGTGGTCGTGGGTTTGGAAGGTGCTGTCTGAGGATCTTTGGTGAATTTCTGCAGTGCATCTTGTGGATAGTACACACTACTGCTACTGAATGTCAGTGGTGGGGGGAGTGCATACTTCTGGATGTGGTACCAATCAAGTGGGCTGCTTTGTCCTGCATGGCGTCAAGCTTCTTGAGTATTGTTGGAGTTGCACTTATCCGGGCAAGTGGGGAGTATTCCATCACACTCCTGACTTGTGTCTTGTAGATGGTGGGTATTTTTCAGGGAGTCAGGAGGTGAGTTACTAACTGCAGTATTCCTAGCCTCTGACCTGCTGTACAGATGCTGCCAGACCTGATAAATTTTTCCAGCACTTCCTGTTTCTTTTTCTGATTTCCAGCATCCGCAGTTCTTTTGATTTTTTTTATTTGTTTACAGTAACTCCAAGGATGTTGATAGTGAGAGATTCAGTGATGTTAACACCGTTGAATTTCAAGAAGCAGAGGCTAGATTGTCTGTCTGTATCTTTATTGGAGATAGTCATAGCCTGGCATTTGTGTGGCGTGAATGTTACTTGCCATTTGTCACTCCAAGCCTGGATATTGTCCAGATTTTGTTGCACTTGAACATGGGCTGCTTCAGTATCTGAGAAGTCGCGAATGGTGCTGAACATCCCCACTTCTGACCTTAGACAGAGGGAATGTCATTGATGAAGCAGCTAAAAATAGTTGGGTCTACAAGACTCCTATAGAGATGTCCTTTTTAAACTAAAAATCTTTTACTTCCATGTGGTCCATAACCCTCTATTCCCTGTTTATTCATGTATTTGTCAAGATGCTTCTTGAACATTGTTAGCGTATCTGCTTTTACCACCTCCTTTGCCAGCACATTCCAGGCATTTAGCACTCTCTTGTGTTTAAAAAAAATCCGCCTCTGACATCTTCTTTAAATTTACCCCTGTTTACCTTAAACCTAGCAATTGACATTTCTACCTTGCGAAAAAGACTCCAAGTATCCATTCTATTCATGCATGTCATCATTGTGTAAACTTTTATCAGGTTGCCCCATAGCCTCTGACATTCAAGTGAAAACAGGCCAAGTTTGTCAATTTCTCCTCCTAGCTAATACCTTCTAAACCAGGCAACATCCTGGTAAACTGTTTCTGTACCCTCTCCAAAGCCCTAATGTCCTTCTGGTAGTGTGGCAACCACATCTGTACACAATATTCCAAATCTTGCCACTGTCTTGCCCGTTTTTATATTCCCTGCCCAAACTGATGAGGGCGAAAACAACTGTACGCTTTCTTGACCATCTTATCTACTTGTGTTGCCATTGTGGACCTGGAACCCTCTGTGTGTTCTTGGGGGTTCTGCCATTTGCTGTATGTATCCCTTCTGGGAGGATTTGTGCTAGGTAAAGGAGACCAGTGCAGGCACAATGGGCCGAATGGCCTCCTTCTGCACTGTAATAGTTCTGTGAAGAGCACCATGATACTAAATCCATTCTCTTGAAGGGGTGGCCAGTTCGAGGTGTAATTCCTCACCTGAAGGCTGTTACCTCTGACAGTACAGCAGTCCCTCAGATATTGTGCAGATATTAATCAGTTGAAGTGCGTGCTGTGTTTTTGTTCGAACATACTTTTATTTTCCTCCCTGTTTTGGAAGCAACTCTTTCTGTGAGTGAACAGATTGCTGCCCAATAACCATCCGACTGCCTAAAATAGATGAGCCCTCTTGTAGTGTGACACGTTTGGTTGAACAGGAGAACGGTGGGAGCCATCTGTTTTCCTTCACCCACATGGAGATCAGGTTATTCAAGGCGCAAGGGCATAGACCTGTTTTGCTCTGAATTCCCATTATTACTCTGAGGAGAAAGCAGGGGCTTTGATCACAGGGAATGTTCGTATTTTTCTTTCTCAAGGTAAAGGCTGGAGCTATCGGTGACATTTTGAAGTAGCAGATATTTTAAATCGCAGAGATTCACGCTGATCTGATTAACTCTGTAACAAGGTGGAAAAGTCAGTTCACTGGTATCTCCCTCCCTACCTATTCAGGTTTCCTGGATTCTGTAGGAACCCGTCCATTACGTGAACATATAAACCTATGAATGAGGAGCAGAAGTAGGCCAATCGGCCCTTTTTGAGCTTGCTCCACCATTCGCGGCTGATCAGTTTATGCTTCAAATTCTACATTCCCATCTACTCTAGGCTACCTTTGAATCTCTTGCTTAATTCGAATTTGTCTACCTCCACCTTAAAAACATCCAATGATTCCGTCACTTTGAGGCACCAAGTTCCAAAGTAGCCCAACCCTCTGAGACAAAAAGATTTCTCCTCATCTCTCTCCTAAGAGGGTGATCCCTAATTTTAATGCAGTGGCCCCTAGGTCTGTACTCATCCGCAAGAAGGAAACATACTTTCCCATGCAGTCCTTGTCAAGACCGTTAAGGATCTTATATACTTCACTCAAGTGAAAATGCACTCCCAGGTAGACAGGATAGTGAAGAAGGTGTTTGATACGCTTGCCTTTATTGGTCAGTACATTGAGTAATGGAGTTGGGAGGTTGTGTAGCGGCTGTACAGAACATTGGTGTGGCCACTTTTAGAATACTGCAGTCAATTCTGGTCTCCATTTTTTGTTAAACTCGAAAGAGTTCAGAAAAGATTTACAAGGATGTCACCGGGACCGGAGGGTTTGAGCTCAGAGGGAGAGGCTGATGAGGCTGGGGCTTTTTTCCCTGGAGCGTCAGAGGCTGAGGGGTGACCTTATAGAGGTTTATATATTCGTGAGGGGCATAAATAGGGTAAAGAATCAAGGTATTTTTCCTAGGCTGGGGTGTCCAAAACTAGACGGCATAGGTTTAAGGTGAAAGGGGAAAGATTTAAAGACCTGAGAGGCAACTTTTTCACGCAGAGGGCGGTGCGTGTATAGACTGAGCGACCAGAGGAAGCAGTGGAGGCTGGTACAATTACAACATTTAAAGGCATCTGGATGATTAGGAAGGGTTTAGAGGGACGTGGGCCAAATGTGGTAAATGAGACTAGATCAGATCGGGATATCTAGTCAGCATGGACGAGTTGGACTGTGCAACCCTGACTCCAAGTCATCCTTCTCTCTTCTAATCATCAGTGTCAAAAGTCCAGTCTGTTTAACCTTTCCTCATAAGACAGTCCACTTATTCCATGTATCAAGTCTGGTGAACCTCCACTGCGCTACCTGTAATACATCCTACCTTAAACAACGAGACCAAACCTGTACGCAGTAACCAGGTATGATCTCACTAATGCCCTATTTAACTGAAGTGTAAGTTCTCACCTTTATGTTCAATCCCCTTCTTATTAATTATTAGCATTCCTAATTACTTGCTGTACCTGCATACCACTTTCCTGTGTCTCATGCTCTAGAACACCTCAGCCCCTCGGATCGTTGGAATTCTGCAGTTGTTCTCCGTTTAGGTAGTACTCTGCCTTTTTAAAAAAATATACATCATTGGTTAATAGCTCCTGGGCTTAGTTCATGCTGAGTGGAAGCTGACGCAATTCAGTAAATCTGGTGTCATGACATGCCACATGGAAGGAAAAGGCAGGAGCTTGCACCATATTGAGACTAAATTGATTTGCTCATCCTCAGCTCTGCTGCCCCAAACATTGCTGGAAATCTTTTGCCTGAATGGGTAGGCTTTCACCAAGCAAAGACTGAAATGTGGGGTGATAGATGTTTCTGCCACTCTCACAGTTTATTGCTTATCTCCTTCAGTCCCTCAGAGGCATGTGGCAAAAGTCATCTCTAATTCATTTTATTTCCTGTCCATTGTAAGGCTGTAGCTTATGACTGATGCCTGCTCTGTCCCCTTTCCTTCAGAGCTAAGGAAGTTTGAGAATGATTAATAGTCCTTATCCCCTGTCACTAATTTCTCACTGTCTTAAACAATCCCATGAATGAGTCGGGGCCACGAATTAGTTCACAGTTGCTGAATTAGTTACAGAATGGCTTGAATTCCTCGAACTCTAGTGTCCTGTCGGAAAACATTATGGTTTGCACCTCCCACTTATGTATGATTTCATTCTTGTCTGATTTACTTTGAAGAAATGAGAAATACTGTTTATCTTCATTGAGCTTTATTTTAAGGATCCATCGAGAGAAATCAGCCACATGATTACTGTGCGCTCAGTACACTGCACAATGAGTATCATGCTGATAAATGAGTGCAGCATTTGCTTAAATCACAGATGCTCCTACCTCTGTTACAGAGATGCCACATTTATGTTTATCAGCTTTTTTTTATTAATGGTCCTTGGGTTGCAGGTGACAATGTCTTAAGAAGGACCTAGCCTTCTCAAGTCAGCCATACAGTCATACAGCCTACAGGCTCTGAGACTGGGATATATACAAGGTCGGGTAAAGGTGAGATAACACAGTGTTGAGCTGGAGGAACACAGCAGGTCAGGCAGCATCAGAGGAGCAGGAAAGCTGACATTTCGGGTCGGGACCCTTCTTCAGATTTTATGTAGAAGGGTCCTTACCCAAAACGTCAACTTGCCTGTTCCTCTGCTGCTGCCTGACCCGCTGTGTCCTTCCAGCTCCACACTGTGTTGTCTCTGACTCTAGCATCTGCAGTTCTTACTACCTCTGAGTAAAAGTGATGCACTCTCTGTCAGCCTACCATTTCCTTACACTAAGTTTCACAGTGGATCGACACAAGCTGAATCCCTTCTCAGTGGGTAAAGACCTCAAGGACTAAAGCTGTTCTTTTGTCTATATTTATACCCTTGAAATTTGTTATGTTAAAGCTATAGTGCTGTGCTTTTTATGTGAGGGTATGTTGGGGGGGGTGGTATTCTGCATGAAGGTGAGATCCCATTAGGCCTAACAGCACTGAGTGTACCTACTCCTCACAGACCAAGGTAGTTCAAGAAAGAGCTCATTATCACCGTCTCAAGGGCAATTAGGGATGGGCAACAAATGCTGGCCCAGCCAGCAATATCCCTATTCCAAGAAAGAATAACTTTTTGAAAATCAAGGCCAATTTGGAGAGGAAGATGTCAAGCCTCTTACCATTACACCAAGAACACCAATATTGATAGTTCTGCCTGATGTGAATGTATTTGGGCTTGAAATAATCATGGTTTTGAGTGACTTAAGTTCAGATCTTGCGGTCTCCAACTTTTTGGAGACCGGAATATGACCAGAGGTGTGTGCTTTGGCACCCATCGCAAGTCACAATGCACTGACTCAGTGGGAATTTTCTGCAAAGTCGAAATTACCAATGGCTCATTCTCCTGTTCCCCTGGACCCCCTGTAAATGTCTCCAACTCTGAGTGAGAATTGGAGATGTCAGACGGATCAGACGGTTCAGACACACTTACTCGGACAGCTACTCAGGAAATGTTAGGTGAAAAACATGTTGTTTAACTGTACAACTAGCCCCCTTATACTCAGTGATTCCTTGAACCAAACCCATTGATGCCTCCCCCTCACTGACTCCATCCTGACTTGTCTCTCTTGAGCACACCTCACCCATCACTTGACCCGATCCCTGACTTCCCCTTGATCCTCCCAACACCCTCACTCTCTTCCAACTCCGGCCCCTGATGCCCCAACTCCCTGCTGACATGATGACCGACCTCACCCGCTTACCACCCTATCGAGCTCCTCAGCTGCCACCCTACCCATTTACCTGACTCGCCCTAACCCCAACCTTCCCAAACACCAGCATTTTCACCGGTTCACTCACCCGTTCACTCATTCATCATCGCGGACCAGGGTCCAGCCAACTGAGCCAATCCAATTTGATTAACACACTGAGAGGCTGTTTAATTGTCTCAGAGGGTCCTGGTGTGTTAGGGAATGAAGACTCTCAATAACGGCAATTGGTGCTAGACAAAGAGATCGTGGCATGGAACCGTCCCACTCCCCCAAATCCAACACCCTCCACCAGCAAGTCAGCCCAGCTCTACAAAGTAGGTTTCTCATAGAAGACTGCCTCTTCATTTCAGAAGAGCTTGGCATCGGAAGACTTACCCGGAAATGCTGCTGAGCTTCATCGGGGCACAGAGTGTATGAGTGGCAGGACATTCTGCCTGTGATTACCATGCCACAAAAGATTTGGGCATTGGTGCCAGTTGAGAGTGTGTGAGGGATGTTGGGGCTACTGAGGGATTTTATAAACTTGCTCCTCAGTAAAGAAAGAAAGCTTTGCAGTTATTATGTACTTTTCCTGACCAGTGGGTGTCCCAAAGTGCTTTGCGCTGTTGTATTTGCAGACAATTTGCACACACTCCCACAATGTGATAATGACTGGGTAGTTTGTTCTTTGTGAGCTTGGTTGAGGGATAAGTATTGGTTAGGGGACCAGAGATCGCTCCTTTGCTGTTTTTCAAATAGCATTTACACCTACATGAATTGGGGCTTTGGTTTAATGTCTCATCTGAAAGTTAACACTTAAGGTAGTGCAGCACTCCATCAGTATGGCATTAGAGTGTTAGCCTGGATTATTGTGGGACTCAAAATGTGGAACCTTCTGACTTGGGGTTGAGAGGGTTACTAACTGACATTGTCTTGTGTCTGGAGTTCGCATCATTTACTGGGACTGTGCGCTAGCTGCAGTGGCCCAATATGGGGATGGTGTTGGATAGATGCCTCTGGTGATTTGAGGTTAAGATTCAGTAATGATTTGCTCAAATGTATCACCTCCCAAGTGTGGTGTAAATGTGCGATTGCATTGCACACAATTACATGATCTACAACAGGAGCTTATCAGATGTTTAATATTTATTTGGTTTGCTGCTTGATGAAACTGTCACTTTCCTCTGTTCTCTAGGGAGTGAGCACACTGGCTACAATTGATTTTTGAAGCGTTTAAAAAAGTTATGGGATTTAGATGACCTATAGCAGCCCCGGGATTCATACACATAATAAACTGAAAACAAACATTTTGTAAACTCCTCCTGTATCCTATGATTGGTGAGATCAAATACCTTTTCCTCCCCTTTCTCTCAGGTGTTTTGCAGATATGAGCAGTTTGTTTTGCTTGAATGTGCATCGGTAATAGGCAGTGATCAATTAACAAGATTTATTGGTCAATAGCTTCATATTTTAAATTGTGTTTTTGTTTAAATTGAAGGAAATTGAGTTTATTTCACAGGGAACAACGAAGTCTCCCTGAACCATAATATTGAGCAACTGATGTAAATATTGTGGTTTTGTATATATCAAATAGAGCATATATATATTCGTATGATAAGTGAAGGTTAGACCTTCCACAGTGGGATGTCTCTGGGTATTCGAAGAAACTGTCACTCCCCCTTTATATCCCGTCTCACATTCCCCCACTCCCAAATCCTATCCCTTTCTCCCACCTGACCATCCCTCTCCTCTCCCTCTTCCTCCTATTTCCGTCTTCCTTTCTTCTCCTCTCTGCTTTCCTCCTGCCAGTCTTCTCCCCATCCTCCTTCCCTTTTCCCTTCTCTCTCGCATTGCCCTCCCCACATCCTCCATCCTCACTCTTTTCCTTCGATTCTCTCCCTCCCCTCCCTTCTCTCCTCTCCTAACTCCCTTCCCATTCCCTCTCTGCCTCTCTACCTGCCTTTCCTTATTCTTCTCTCTCCCCCCATTCTTACTCTCTGTCCCTCCCTCTTTCATCTCTTGCTTTCTCTCTATCTCTCTCTCTCTGTCTCCTTTCTCTATCTCTCTCCCTCTGTCCCTTATTCCCCCTCTTCCTTCTCTAATTGTTGATGTAAATCAGCACGTGATAAAGTTATAAATCATGCATCTCCAAAGAACAAAAAACGCAGGCGAAAATAGAATGGAATACAATGTTAACATGAGTGAAATGTAGCAGTAACCATGGATACCACTGATGGAGTCAAATGCATGTTCGATATACAAGCTAATTTGTGAGTAACTGAAGTGAGGATGCAGTAACAAGCTGTGAGCAATCATTGGCTCTCACAGGTGACTGGACAGTCAGACCGACATCCCAAAATTGTAGAAATTGCCATTTCCAGAGAAAAGAATTAACAGCAAGAAAAGGACATTACTTTTGCAAAATATTTCGCCTGAATTAAATGTCTGACTCCACACCACCACACCCCAAACCCCCGCTCAGACCTCCAACCAAAAATCTCAGCGTGGGTTCTGATGCATTGGAAGAGGCTCAGGAATATGTGAGACACGCTGCTTATAAAAGAAACTAGAATGAGAAGCCATGGATTTATAGTGATGTGCTGGGGTGATGTGAGAGAAAAAACGTTTTCGCACAGCGAGTAGTTGGGAGGTGGAATGCACTTGCTGGAAATATTGTGGAGACAGATTCTATTGAGTCATTCAAGAGAGCATTGAATGATTATGTGGATAATAACAGCGTGCAGGGATACGGGGAAAAGGCAGGAGCTAGGTAATAGAGCTGGTGCAGGCACGATGGGCCGAATGGACTCCTTGTGTTGTGAAAGTCATGTGATTTTGTTGAAGAACAACATGATAGTCAATCGATTCTTCAAAGGGATGGGCAGGGTCTAGGCTTAATGCCATACCTGAAGGGCAGTGCCTCTGACGGTGCAGCAGTCTCTCAAACTGTAATGGAAATAATGTAGTTCAGTGATGCTGTGGCACATTCAGAAAACTTTGTGATGTTAGAAATACTCCAGCCTTGCTGGCCAACAAGCTGACAATGAAGAAGTGAAATTAGTCGCTTTTGGAGTCTTATTTTTTCATGGAGAGTGCGACCAGCGCTCATTGTTTTCAGTGATTTGTGATAATAGAAATTTTTTTAAAGATTTCAGTACACCACGTTGTGCGTGGAGCTTGAGGTCTATAGAAAATGACAATTTGCAGAATGGATTTGATTTTGAACAGGTTTTAAATTTACAGTCACTTGTCATGCATAGCACATATATGAAAACCTAATCAACAACATGATTCATTTCTAGGTCTCCAGCATAGCTTCATTAGTTTGCCGGTGTGATGTTATGGGAAGAGGACAGCGTGCGTGAGGGGATCAGTTAGTGTGTATGGGAGAAGATGAGTGAGTTTACACTTCTTAGTTGAAGTTGAACCACAAGGGGAACTGCCTGCATTGAACCATCTGCAAGAACCTTCTGTACCATCTATAGTTTCCTTCCCACAAATGGGCAACTGCTTCCACTGGTAAAATGTGGGGGCAGAATTCAAAAGAAGCAGGAACTAGCTCTTCAAACTCAGGAATGAGTAGTAACAGACCACCATGACGCGAGATTTGGACGATTGGAAACACAAAGTCTTCAGCAAAGTACGGAGGAATTACGCTATAGCCTCAAATAACACGCTCAGTGGAGCTGCTGTGAGATAGTGCCAGGAGTGCTGAAATATGCCTTTGTGCTAATCAACTGAGTCCTGCTGTGTACCATTTCCCATGAGCAGGGCCACAAGATTCAATTATAGCTAAGCTCCAGGCACATTGTGTAACTCTTATAATCTTGCTGCGGACTTCTAAGATTATGGGAAAGAAAGTGCTGTTGATTTTAATTTGCTTTATCCAGTATTTGCAATCATTTTTAAAAGAAGAACCTTGCATTTATATATCACCTATTTTATCCCATCCAAATTATTTTAGAAGTGGTTCCTCTCTTTTTACAGGCAAATTTGACAGCCAATAGCACTTAAGATAAGTGGCCAACTATTTTGTTTGACATCACTTGGTTGAAGCCTGGGCACACTGTTCATCTAGATTTTATACTTTAATTTCTGGAGTGGGATTTGAACATGCAACCCCCTGACTGAGGTGTGAAGTGTCAGCATTGAGCGCAGACTGACACCTCTTTAAGCCCATGGGCAGAGACTTTGAAAGGAGCAATATTCCAATTTGAAAGCTGGTCCTGACGTTCATTTGAGTGATGTGATTTTCCAGTCTTTGAAGAATTGGTTACTGGATTGAAAGAAAAGATGTGTAGGAGGAGCTATTGTAGTGTGGATCAAATGTGACTGCCTGTTATTTTGCAAAGCATCCGCAAAATCATCTTAACTACAATCTATGTGTCCTGCCCTTGGCAACAAGGGAGCCTATTGCCGGGTTTGGGAAATAACATTGAAGACATTGTCGAAAGCAGTGGATGCCTTGGACCTCCTATAATCACTTGAGTGAGGCAAAAAAGAGACTTGGTCCAAATTGTTTGGCAGCAGTTGAAATGAACACTGAACAAAAACAAAGTTGCTGGAAAAACTCAGCAAGTCTGGCAGCATCTGTGAAGGAGAAAATAGAGTTAACGTTTCGGGTCCAGTGACCCTTCCTCAGAACACTGAACCTGTATAATAGCTGGGGTGAACATTGGCCTGCATTAACGTTTACTTCCACTTTACATTCCCAGCACTGCAAAGGAAGGAGATAGAATAAGTAGAATAAGTGGAATAAGTTTTTTTTGGGGGTGGGGGGTGGGTGGGGGGGGAGGCAGGCAGGCAAAGGTATCTGTGGAGTTTGCTGTAGATCACAAGACCTTGACAAGAACCAGAATGGATTTTGTGACTATCAATAATATGCGAAGTGGATTCATAAATCTTGGTACGTAATAAGTACCCTGATTATCAAAAAGGGGAATCTAACTTGTGGAAAATTAAATGCTGTCATGAAAAGCCATACATTTTGAAGAAACACTCCCAAAAGAAATGAAAGGCAAGATTAGCATCTAACTGAGCTACGGTCTGTTCTGAAATGCCATTTTTGTTCAGTGTGATTGATCCCCTCTGAAGAGGAAGGTCACAATTTAACTCTTGAGCTCGTGAATAGAAACCATGTTTTTAGTGGCATTTTAAAAACAAAAATTCCAAGAGGTTTGACAGGATTGATTTGTATCGAAGAGCAGGACAGGAACGAACAGTTCTGGCTCTGAATGCAGTCACGTGCATGTTTGATATGTAAGATAATTTATCAGTAATTGAAAATGAGGATGCAATAACAAACTGTGAGCAGTCATTGATTTTCTCAGTTGACTAGATGGCCCCTGGTTTGTTGATATTTAATTTGGGTGGTCAACCATTAATTGAGATTCATAATTATTTTTGCAAATGACCTGACAATGGCATTAAAATGATATTTTCTTTTAGGCTGAGTAGAAGCTGCATGAGAGAGAGATCGGGGCTTAGGGAATGCAGGAGGTTCAGTGCTCGGAGGAAGGGTCACCGGACCCGAAACGTTAATTCTGTTTTCTCCTTCACAGATGCTGCCAGACTTGCTGAGCTTTTCCAGCAACTTTGTTTTTGTTCAGTGTTCATTTCAACTGCTGCCAGACAATTTGGACCAAGTCTCTTCTTTTGCCTCACTCAGGTGATTAGAGGAGGTCCAAGGCATCCACTGCTTTTGACAATGTCTTCAATGTTATTTCCCAAACCCGGCAGTAGGCTCCTTTGTTGCCAAGGGCAGGACACGTAGATTGTAGTTAAGAAGATTTTGCGGATGCTTTGCAAAATAACAGGCAGTCACATTTGGTTACTACCAGGAGGAGTAACCCTGGTATCCTCTGGCATTGGAACTGAAGGGTACCATCTCATAGTGCAGTGGGCCCATCCTCCTGGTTACAGACAGCAATCACTAGTGAGTGAGTTTGACAATCGGGCTTCCTGTTGTTGATGAGGCAACTTTAGGCAGTATTTCTATTTTAGATAGAAACTGTAGATTAAGGGCGGTGGTAACAGTGATAGGGTCCGTACCCCTCAGCCAGAAGACCTGGGTTCAAGTCCTACCTGCTCCAGAAGGGAGGTTTTAAACTAGATTGGTGGGGGTAGGGAGTGTGGGATCCTCAACAGCAGGGAGGCAAGTGCGAGGCTGGAAGGATATACAGTAATCAGAAATAGCTGGTTGAGGAGATAGGTCAGGATGGAACAAGGCAGGAAGCGAGGAATGAGAGATAAAAGGTACTGCAGATGCTGGAGAATCCGAGATAACAAGCATGGGGCTGGATGAACACAGCAGGCCAAGCAGCATCACAGGAGCAGGAAAACTTGACGCTCCGGGCCTAAACCCTTCAGGAATGCCTGTTGGATTAAATTGCATCTATTTCAATGCAAAAGGGCTGACAGGTAAGGCTGATGAACTCGGGGCTTGAATAGGTATGTGGGGCTGGGATATTATAGCCATTACAGAAACCTGGCTGAGGGAGGGACAGGACTGGCAGCTTAATATGCTAGGGTACAGGTGCTTTAGTTGGGACAGAGGTGAAGGAAAGAGGGGAGGGGGAGTTGCATTTTTGATGAAGGGAAGCATCACCGCATTAGTCAAAGACAGAATAACTGAGGGATCATCCAATGAGGCTTTGTGGGTGAAGCTAAGAAATAAGAAGGGGATGCTGATGTTATTAGTGTTATTCCAGAGGCCCCCAAATAGTCAACGGGAAGTAGAGGGACATATATGCAGGGAGATTGGGGAGACTTGTAGGAGCAATAGGATTGTCATAGTGGGGGATTTTAATTTTCCTAACTCCGTCTGGGACTACCATAGTGTCAGGGGCTTAGATGGGGTGGAATTTGTTAAATGTGTTCAGCAAAGTTTCCTCAAACATTATATAGAGGGCCTTACATGGGAAGGGGCAAAACTCGAACTATTCTTGCGAAATAGGGCAGGACAGGTGACTGAGGTGACAGTGGGGGAGCACTTTGGAACCAGTGACCATAGTTCTATTAATTTTAAAATAGTTATGGAGAAGGACAGAACTAGCCCATAGCTTCAGGTTCTAAATTGGGGCAAGGTGAATTTTGATGGAATTAGACAGGAACTTACAGGGGTTGATTGGAATAGTTTGTTTGCAGGCAAAAGGAACCTCTGGCAAGTGGGAGGCCTTTAAAGGTGTGATAGATAGAGTTCAAGGTTTATATATTCCTGTGAGAGTGAAGGGCAAGGTTGGCAGGAGTAGTGAACCGTAGATGACAAGAGACATTGGGGCTTTGAACAGAAAAAAGGAGGTATGGCTCAGGGATAACACAGTGTGGAGCTGGAGGAACACAGCAGGCCAGGCAGCATCGGAGGAGCAGGAAAGTTGACGTT